>CAJQUW010009244.1:0-17685 GCA_907163375.1 Prostheceraeus crozeri
TGAGATATTTAGAAACTAAAGATATCTGTGATGAGTATAAGAAAATCTATATGATAGCTTCTAACTTCTGGGGTAATGTCCGATATCTTCGTGGAGGACAAAAACTACACATCTTCCATTTCTAGCTCAGATGGTTCAGATAGTTCCAAATCGATTTCAGATCTGTGAATTTCAGACTTTTCCAGATGAATTGGAGATTCTCCAGTTGAATCTAAGATCCTTTCAAAGTTGAGTTTCTGACAAATATCTGAAATTCAATTAGAGAAATCTGAAATCCATTTAATATCTGATATTCAGTTGGAAAGATCTGAAATAGACATGGAGGGTGCAGTTGGTTCCAAAAGTTAACATGCAGGGATGATAGAGAAGTTCTCGGACTTTGAATGTTACATTGTCTTTTCAAACGACTGCAACAAGTCTCCAAAACAAAGGCAAAAACATCAATCACCGAAAAAAAATTTCAAAATTTTCCGGAAATTTTTGAAAAAATTGGAAAATTTTCCATTTGCATCACTAGTCCCAGGTCGAAATGACACACTTTGGAAAATTTTCAAAATTTTACCCATACAAAGCCACTCTGACACTTAGGATTTTTTCAGGTGAGCTCCGACCTAAAATCTTAAATGGCGTCTCACATCTAAACGAAGACAGATATGAACAAGCCGATTCTTTCAGTGAATTTGTCTCACTCTTAGCTTTCAAACGAGCTATGGCACGACAAAATCCGTCTACTGGAAGCCAAAATCGAAGCGAGCTCTCCCGAGGGGGGGGGGAGGTCAGTGAAAATTTTTCTCTCCGATTGACTTGAAACTCACCATACCGATGCAGAAGTTCACGCAGAATCCGAATCTGGCCTCCGTTTTCACATCCGAGCACTGCTTCCACTCGAAACAGCCCATTTTCAACCCAACATTCATCAGATTGCACGAAAAACATCACACACTATAGCCTCAAGACAAAACCTGGCGGTTGCCCAAGTCCACCACGACACTCTGTCGTTCCAGAGGGTGGGGGACGTCAGACTCAAAGCACCACGGCGGCCGACCACGACACTCTGCCGTTCCAGAGGGGGGGACGTCAGCGACGGCGGCCATCTTGCGCTATCCAGAAGTGGAGTTTTACTTACTACTTACGTCATTTCATTCGTCACATCGGCTGTTCTACAGAGAAGCCTGCCAGTCTTTTTATGGACAATCATGAAAGTCACCTCGGAGTTCACGTTCTCGAAATTGCTCGGTCAAACGGACTTTCGATCCTAACCTTTCCACCTCACACGTCCCACCGATTGCAGCCCTTGGATGTATCAGTCTATGGTCCCTTGAAGGCTTATTACAAAAAAGCAGTAAATGACTGGAACATAAGTTCTTCCGGAAGCCGAATTTCTTTATATGATCTTCCAGAATGCTTCTCACGGGCATTTAACAGGGCCATTTCATGCAAGAACATTGCTGCTGGATTCAGGAAAGCTGGAATCTGGCCAGTGAACTCGGACATCTTTGGAGAGTCTGATTTTGTTGCAGCGGCTGTATTCAACGTTAGGCCTACAGACGGACAACCCCACAATGGAGCAGGCACATGTCAGTCAAATGAAATGCCGACTACATCAAGCGCAACAACTCTTGATTCAAGTTTTGAGGAGCTGAAGAAGATAAGACCACTTCCGAAAAGAAAACTCATCGACTCAAACAAGCCAAAGAGGAGGAGAGTGAGCGCTGGGTGTCAGCTTAATTATATCTGCTGAAATCGCATCACAATCTTGCGAAGAAAGCCCTTTAGAGGAGACACCATCGGTGGATCCGGTGAGAGACGTGGAAGTTGCCCGGGACGAGCAAACCGAATAATTTTGTTAGAAACTTGCTAGCTGTTTGCTAATTTTGTGAAAAATAGAAATTTTGATAAATTCCTACTATGTTAGCTAATTTTGTTAGAGGCCTACCAGTTTCTAAGCAAAACAATAAAATTATAAAAAACTTTTTTCAATTTTGTTAAATATTTATGAAATATTAGTTAAATTATCCTAAATGTCAGAACAAAACATTAATTAAATACATGTTTTCAGATAAGATCTGATATGCCATCCAAAACGCAGTGTGTTGTCAGGAGCATTAAACTTTTGATTGACAAGAATCGATGAGAATTGTCACAAAAGGCATTGATTCACTAATATCTCTCATTGAAGACATGTGATTCGATGCTTGGTCAAATGAAGTTGAAAATAAGTTTCAGCACGAATGTAGCAATCAGATATTGTGTTCGAAATTGTATGTTTTACTTCCATTTTGCTTGTATGAATCTTGTGTATTATCTTTGTGAAAACTACTCGATACGTCATGATATGAGCCTTAAATCGAAGAAACAGTTTAAGTCGTGTGAAATTTCACCGACTCTGAGATCCTATCGAACTGTAGTAATCGCTTCGAAGTTGCTCTAATCGTTCTCAGGAAACGATAGGAATTCCCGTGACGAGAATCCTATATTGGGTGCTATATTTAGAAGTCTGTATAAGGCGCTCAGAGAGTTGCTATCATTTCCCGATGTTTCACGAGTGTGTCACTAGCATGTTGCACGATTAATCAGTTTTAATGATTATTTCTAAAGCATTACTTTATTCTAATGCATCCCAACCTCTGCAATTATCTAATTTATATTTCTGACCAATTCTGAGAAGGGATTATCATGTCTTTAAGATGGCGAGCCTCCCGACTTCGAACATTGCAAAGCATTTCTTCGCCGCGCTCTACGTCTATCAGTCAGTTCACGGATTCCTCATGTAGTGTGTGGGTGTGATTCAGCTCGTCGAAGTGAAGACTGAAGGCGCAGTTTTCTCTATTCATTGAAGATAATATGCGTGTTGCCATCCTTTGTTTAAGATCATTAGCGTTGATATGAGTGTCCAGATGGAATGTATATGGTGCGTCACTATTCAGACATGTGAGTAGTAAATAAATCGTATTTGTAAATCAGGTGTAAAAACAGATTACTTAAAAAACATTCTATGTAACCATTAAAATTATAATGTCCTTCTATTACCAAATAAAATGTACATTCAGTTAAAGAATTAATCGTGTGATTTATCATGATAGGAGATGGAGACTTCGATCCTTGATGATGAGGCATATTTCCCAAAAATAGGGGTGGTAAATAAACATTAATTTCCTCCATTTAAAAAAATTGCAAGCGTTCTCCGGATTCTCGAATAGAATCCGCAGCGGATGCGGCTGCCTTCCAGTGGGTGTTTCATTCGGGAGCTGGTCGGTACGATGATGATAGTGTGGTCCCTCATCAAATCGTATCAAATCATAAGAAAGTTAACTTCCTCTGAAATTCATCAGCATCGAGTATAGAGAGAGAATCCATATTCTATGGACAATCCTCACCATGACAGCGCGCACCGCTTAGCAATGTGCACAGCAGTCGTCCCATGCGTCATTGAATCTACTGAAAATCTATTCTTGAGAGAGAAAGGGATAACTAAAAAGTAGTCCACCAATGTGTCATTGAAACTGTCCAAGATACATGACTGAAGTGAAGTGGTCGTGCTAAACATCAGGATCACAGGGCTTCTTTGGGACCACTCTATTATCACTGTACCAGCTGGTCGTATGGAAAAAGATTGAATCTTCTATTAATTCGCTGATTGATACTGTCGATAATGTAGCTTGCGTGCATATCGTTTGTCAGGCCTACATGCAGGGTTGGCATATTTTTTAAATACGAATTTTTGTGGTTTCATAGGTCAAATGCTTCACTATATAATTTGGATTTGTGCAAGACATTTGAGGGTACGTTATTGTTACTGATTTCAGTTAATGGGGAAATTATTTGACATCAAATATCAAATCGGATTTTCTGCTTAACCGGCATAGGCCTATGTTGTCCACCATGCGAAAATGTGTTATGGATTAATTCGTGCTGTTGTAAATTATTGGGATGATAAAAGATACTAAGATAGTTAAAAATATCACCTGATTGATTCTTATAATAGAAGCTCGATCAAAACCTGTGTCATCTTACTATTTTTCAATTATGCTACATTCTGTATGGCCTATTCCTTCTCTTATGTGCGTCAAATAAATTCAATACTTTTTGCATCAAAAACTCTTGTGCATTTCAGACCGCAATATCATTGTCTATCAAAGAGATATCATAAATGGGAACTGATTGAAACTGACCAAACCAGCACAATTGATGGTAGAGGAACAATTACGACAGTTCTGTAGGCTGACATCTGCTGATGAGGTGAGTCTTTAAATTATGTCATTCTTTGCCACTGCCTCCGAATGTTTTGGTTTTAGCAGCAGTGAGTTTTTCTGCTGTTAATCCTTGGAGCATTTCGTAGCAGGATGACTTCGATCAACAGTTATAATGTATAAATATGTAGGGCTATTCTTGTCACTGCCTCCGAATGTTTTGGCTTTAGCAGCATTGAGTTTTTCTGCTATTAATCCTTGGAGCATTTCGTAGCAGGATGACTTCGATCAACAGTTATAATGTATAAATATGTAGGGCTATTCTTGTCACTGCCTCCGAATGTTTTGGCTTTAGCAGCATTGAGTTTTCCTGCTGTTAATCCTTGGAGCATTTCGCTACAGGATGACTTCGATCAACAATATATTCAATTAATATCAACGGTAAATTTCATCAATGTTTTGCTACGGCGTAGGTTAACTGTAATTTTATCAATAGAATGTGAGCGGTCTGCGAACCCACTTTATGCGTCAAGATCAAACCCACAAGTTTTATGATGTGTAAATTATACATGTTATAATTATAATGCAATATATTTACACATCGTTAGACTTAATTTCATCTTGACTCATTAAGTGGATTCGCAGGATGCTCACATTTTATTGATAAAACTACAGTTCATCTACGATATAATGTTGTAGCAAAATATTGGGGCATGTCTAGAAAACATTCTAAAAATGTTTTAAGATAACATTTTCATAATATTCTCATGTATTGTCATTTGAACATATAACATTTTTTGGAACGTTTTTATAGCAAATTCACGACATTTTCTGAACAGTTTTGGAATGTTTTTTGTTGGGAATTCACGTAAGAGTTGTGTAAGATAATATCAGAGAGACATTTGAGACATTTTATTAGAATTTTACCAAATAATTTGCTATTTGCTAAAAATTGGCAAATCATCAGCTATGTTAGATAATTATTTGATAAAATTTTAGTAGAAGTTTAGTAAAATGTTGTCAAGTATTTGCCAAATATTTAACAAAAGCATCTGGTGTGTTCGTCCCGGGTGGTAGCTTCATTGTCGTCAAAATGAAGCCAATCAATTCAAAGAAGGACTTGCATTATGTCGCCAAAATTTTGTCAATTTCGGATCTTTCCATTACTGTGGAATTTTATAGACAGTCCAGGAAATACCCCGGCAAGTTTGTGAAGCCACTCATAGAGGATGTATCCGTCATCACTAGCAGTGATATTGTCGTGTGCTTACCAGAGCCTTCAAAAACTGGTGAGACAAATCGCGTCAAGTCGATGCTTAGTTTTTCACTCAATCTGGAACAATATGATTGTCAGTGATTCTAAGTTCCATTTCATGATCGTTTAACTAGCTTTTGTATTCCGGCAGGTCTTTGGCCAAACTTTTAACCATAATGCTATGCAGGTAGTGATGAAAATTTTCCGGAAAATTTTAAATAAAAATTTTCCATGGAAAATTATGGAAAATTTTGGAAAATTATGGAAAATTTTGAAAGTTTTGATTTTTGTGATGCGCCCTATAATTGGTACGCTTCCGCAGCCGAGGCAGGTACATACCAATAGAATGGGTCTAAAACTCTTGATTTCATCATTATTTCGATTAAAGCGATCGCAGCACTGCGAGTTCCGTCCGCGGATTTTTGAACATTCCTTTGCCACCAGTGGCTTGTGCTAATTTGTTAACATTTTTGATTATCGCACAGACACCGTTTGGGATAACGTGAATCTTGCTTTAGAATAGAGGTATAATTTCATGCAATGTGAAAGATCTGGAGCAAAAATAATTTTGGAGTTTGCTTGTTAGCTTGAAAGTTAAGCTTTATTGTGCAGCCTTGATCATAGTGATACAAATTCTCCATATGTTGATGAATATGTGAAGAATAAGCACACAGTCCACGCAGCATTATACATGAGCGACCATATTGGAAGACTGTAAACTCGTGAGATATTTGGAAACTAAAGATATCTGTGATGAGTAGAAGAATATCTATGACAGTTTCTAAGTTCTGGCATATTGTCCGATCTTCGTTGAGGACAAACTGCATGCACATCTTCCATTTCTACCTCATGGTTCAGATCTAGTTCCAAATCGATTTCAGATCTACCCAAATGAATTTCAGACATTTCCAGATGAATTGCAGATTCTCCAGTTGAATTTAAGATCCTTTCAAAGTTGGGTTTCTGATAGATATCTGAAATTAACTAGAGCAATTGAATTCATTAATACTGAAATTCATTATTGGATTATGTCTGATATCGAATGGAATTTGGGTTTGCTAGATTAGTTTCCAAAAGGTAAGAGGAATGATAGAGAAGTTTTTGGTTCTTTGATATTTGCAAGTCTTTTCCCAGATACAAACAGGTTCAAAAACGATAGGAAAAAAAAATGTACATACAAAAAAAAAAATTTACACAAGTCCCAGGAACTTATTCGGAACAAATTTGACAACATAGGAAAATTTTATTTGCTATAGGTAGGAGTATCTGATTTTAGAGAGAAGTGGGGGGATCCATATTCACTAGTATCATTGCGGTGAGTATGCGTACAATCTTTCAGACGAAAATGGAGTACAAGTAGCCTGTTTATCCAATTATCCACCCAATAGAGGAATGCTTAATAATATGGCAAAGCAACTTTGATTCAATACAACGACAATTCTTTATTCATATTTAGTTCAGCGTCGCTTACATATTCTGTCTTCTTCTGAAGTCCATCCAACAGAGGATATATGTCAAAATATAACACGTCTTATACACATAGACCAACCAAGAATCTCTTATGTTATCACTGTTCATAAATTCATAGATCCCATACGTTCTCAGTGAGGTTAAATAAGTCATCCATTTCTTCGACGTCGACTTTCATAATAACGTTCACTGGCAACCCATCAATGGTGGAGAACCATTTCTTTTGTATTTATAATAATCGTGAATGTATCCATGGATGAGATCACATTTCAGGCTTCACTTTGATCTTCTCCTTCACATAGGGAATCACTTTCTCCAACATACATCGCGTAGCGGTTTTGACATGTCCGTTTTTCGGGTAAATAATGAGGCTGATTTGGATAGGTGTACACGTGAAAGTCTTCCATCATGTAAAGTGTCTTGAAAGCTTCTCTATTTACCTAGTTTTCCAATCGATAGGTGCTTCCCGATATGACAATGCTCCGTTTCTGCGCTCTGATAATGGAATGGGGCACACACAATGCTCTTTTTGTGCTCTGAGCATGGAATGGGGCACACCTAATGTCGGGGAGCAGGGGATGGGACATTTGTAAAACTAATAAAGCCAAGTCGAAAATTGTTCACCTTCATTACACACTCGTGAACATACAAGTAGGGATGGTCGATTCAGCGGAATAAGGGTTCGGAACGCATTGGAAGAAGAGGCAATTGGTGATCCCTGCACACTCCACCGACCGACCAGGAAGTCAAGTCCGCTACCTTTTCCTCACCCAGCCAGCCACTACCCTTCACTTAGCACTTGATTCGAAGACGATTTCCCAACTGATCTCCCATCCCACTGGGGTTCATATGATCGTGGCTATCCATAACGATGGACCCATATTCCCTGTCCCTCCGACACACCACCCGCTTCGAGGGACCTTACGTGTTGCCAACCGTCACTCCTACCTTGTCATACAGATCCGAACCACCAAGTCTGATTGATATAATTCGGGCACTTTGATCTCAATTAAAGGAGAATATCCCCACCGAACTGCAGTGGCTATCCCGAACTTGGACCTTTTTCATCAAACCATCCGTAAGCCTTCCCGTACAACCTCGTTACACGACTTAAGCAGTAGATCCAATCATCGCACTGAATTGGGAACATTGATGATGCGATTGCATTTTCGGATCATGTAGACTTTGTTGACGATTGGGTGTTTTAACTTGTGTATCTTCTTCCTTCTACTTTTATTTTTTGATACATGTACTCAATAAACAATACTTGGTAATGCTATGATATTTTATTAAGGGTGAAATGGTTATAGGACATATACATGATAGAAGTTTAAAATGAATGTTAAAGATTGAATTTAAGATTGGACGAATCGATCATAAAGTACACGTTAGAATTATTTTTTAATGATTAGAGATAGGAATCTTTAACTTGTACCAAGTTATGCATTATTTTTAATGTTGAAAATGGTTTAAAAATTGACAAGCAAGTGCTATCATTCCTCAAGTCAATGATATCTAAAATAACGGTGATTTGGAATAAATTTTATTATAGAGATCGCACTTTCTTGAGTTATTTCACAACATGCCTTATTTTCTTTGCACAGGTATGGCTGTTCCGGCATAATCACTGAAGTTACAATAATGAACAATATAGATTATTGTGGAGTTTGGTCCGATTGAATCCACCGTGGTTGATTCAACTAGCATCACAAGTGATGGGGTTCAATCTTGGTCCAGGCCCATGGAGCTTCACCTAGGAATCATAATTTAAATACAGTGTATGCACATAAAGTCCGATAGTGTTGTAAAGTTCAAAAGCAATAAATGAAGAAGACTTCTCGACCACATCTGACAGCGGCACAAGTGGTCCGCATACTGTACCCCTTGGCAGCTTGCGTTTTCTGTGAGTTTGCTTTCCCTCGGCGGTAACATGTAAACAGGGCTCGACGGTACGCTTTCTTTCCTTTCAACTGGGAATACAGATTCATCCAGTGACATCCGACGACGCCATATGTTTCCTTATAGCCAAGTCTATACCGTTCACTATCCCGCATACATGAGGGCGAATATATTCCAATTGAGAGTCAATGCGTTGAGACCATTCGGGGAGAGAAATTACTATCCATGGTCACTTTTTCCAAGAGTTTTATGTTTTCAACCAAGTCTTCCCATCTTCCGATAATCTTCCTTTGTACATATATCGTTTTCTGTAATTTCATCTCTCCAATTTTTCTTCTTATTTCTCTCTTCCATATCCATTCTTTTCGCATTTCCACATTTTCTTTCATTCCCCATTTTTCCTTTTCTTTCTTATCTCACATGCTTCCTGTCTTTTCTTAATTTTATTACAACGTTTCATTTTCTTTTTATTATTTATTTTTAGTTTCATCATCTCATGTTCTTTTATTCCTATTATTGTATTTTAATTTCTATCTCTTGTTTCCACTCTTTTTCTTTTTTCTTTTCTCCTCAATTCCCCCCTCGAGTACACCATACGAAGAAACAAATTTCCGTCGTCCTCCATACTCGCGTGTCCATTTCATGGACCCAGCACATTAAAACGCGTGAATAATCACACTCTCTTTGCACACATTTTTCCCAATCACCAGTGGGTTGAGACCATGAAATAAAAATGGTCGCAAAATAACAATCACACCCCGATGTTTCATGTTTGATAAAGTCATGGTAAGCGCGATGTAATGGTCACATATCCGGTCGGTTTATCGTTAGGGGCGTATAATGACACCAAATGGCAGCGACTTCCTGCATTGGGATCTCCTTCCGTATCAAATACGATGGAAATTGCGCACACGCACCGGCTTCTTCTGCTCCACCCACCATTGTTGTACTTTAGGATGATCACAATGTACCTGGTATAGAGAACCTTGCATGAGCTCGCCCAAATGCTTTGAAATCGAGCATCGTGAAATGAATCTCTTGTGTTGTCTCGACTTATATACCCTTTCCCTAGGGTGGTGTTACAACATGATTTGGTTTAGCGATGTGATGTCTCCTTCGACGTTTTCCTCCTCCTGATATTTTATCTCGCTAAAGCACTTACGTCCTGCATGGCACCCGGCTGCAGCCCGCTGCTCCACGCTGCAGCTTTCCCTGCGTCAATAAAGTGCAGGGACGAGGGGGAGTAAAAATGGGAGGATGGCCTCCTTCTTTGTTTTACGACTCGCGGTAGATTCCACCCTTTTGTCTTACTCCCTCACGGAAAATTCCCCTTTCAGACGACGGGCTTCCGCGATAAATACCTCCACGGTTGCAATGATTACCGTGATTAGGTCGAATGTCCTTAACTTAGTTCTGACACTTCCCATAGTCACAAAAATATGAGATTGATCGACTACATTTATTCATCATCCAAATCTTACATTATACGTGAACCAATTTCTGGTTACTTTAAAACAACAATGGGTTTTCAGATCACCCTCGTTTCTTACTAAAGTCAAATGCATATTTTGCGTGGTCCCGATTTCTATTCTCTGGTGAAGTCGAGGCTTGGGGGACACTGTTCACTTCTCTTGGTGGGTTCGGTTGGAGACTCTCATATATCCGTTCACAAACTTTTCGTCGCGCTTGGATTTTTTCCATATTTTCTTGGCCATATGCTCCTTTAATATGCAGCGAGACACATTGACGGACCTTCTTCTTACCTCCACGTGCACCCGAGCAGCTTCATCACCACAGACACACCATAATAGACAATAGTCGTCGCATGCCTCATTCGTCTTGCTCCACGACGGATTCCTTCCGACACACCTCCTTATGTTTTTTTGGCAAACATGTTCCCATAAGAAGGAGTGGGTACATGTTATGACACCTGGGACAGCGTGCCAACTCTCACTTTTGACAAGTCGTACGGATATGAATCCGTACTCTCCGACTCCACTGGGCGATTCGAAGTCCAATTGGCTCGGTGGGCATACTGCATGCTCAAATAGGGACATAGCGTGTTCATTCCATTCATTCTCCTCCTCCTGAATCTTCTCATCACAGTACCTGCACCGACCCACCCATGGATGTTTATGGTAAGCTTCCCGCATCAATATACTAGATCCTTCTATTTATACTCTCTCTTCTTATCAAAAATTCCCATACTTACCACCCACGCTTTATTTTTTTTAAAACCAACTTTCCACATATATTTTCTTGTTTTTTTCGTTTTTATCTTTCTCTTTTCTTATCTCCAAGTCGATCACCTCTTCCCCTTAAATTATAACGATCTTCCTGAAATTCCACCAGCCATATTATACGTCTTGTTTGCAAAGCATCGCAGTTGAACTCCTCTACCTTGTCGCGCCCAATAACCTCTATCCAGAGAACAGCAATGAATCTGGTAGTCCACCATTTCCCACAACGATCGCAAACTCCCCTTCCCTATCTCCCTTGCGTCCATGACGGATAGCATTGTGAAAACAGTCGGAAGCGTTTTTATTGCAAAACTTCGCACTCATAATAGGGTTGAGGCGGCGGGGGCGGACTGTGGTTTCGCCTCTTCTTTAGGTTGGTGTGTTCCATTATATCGTGGTTCAGATAATGTAATCTTACGTAAAACAATGAACCAAAACCCAATGTTCAATCTGCATCACACACGATTCCTCCAAAATAACGACACTCCAGTTGAGAACGTAACTTCTTAGCTGCAACGAATCAATCAGTTCTTCCACGCCCCAATCGTCACCAATGTTCAACTAGCGATAGGACACAGTTCATTGCAACCTTTGGGGAACTTTGCCAAGATCTTTCGAAATATCAAACAAGACGGCGTGAGTCCTATAACAGTATTATCATTCAACTATCTGAATACCGAAGCTCTGCACATAATCTTCTCTAACGACACACTCTTCTCCTTTGTCGGAATACTTATTACAGTGTATTACAGTCTCGTTCCTCAATAAAGTTTTCGATGAATAAGGTGTATAGGATATTACATCCTTGGGATGACGTGTCTCTCAGCCAGAGGGGCGTAATCTTCTCGTTAAATAAAAAAAAAAACCCCTGTTGTCGACATATGATGAGAATGATTTTCTCTGGCAGCGCCTTCTTCTACGCCCTTATATACCGTAGCTGTTGACTCATCACACGTGCTCGGCGCGCGTGCTCCGATATGGTGCTTCCGTGCTCATACCCGCAAGTGGCGCCGATGCTGTGGGCGTGTGCTCTCGTGCTATGATGGGCGTGGGTGTGTGCTCCGTGCTCTGCATGCGTGGCGGAGATCGTTGTGCTCCGATTTGAAAGAGTCCAGGGCAATGGACTTTCTGTCAAATAGTGGTGTAAGGGGCACGATCTGGCTACATGATGTTGTGTTAAAGATTTAAAATGTTTCATCGCAATATATTTCCTTTTACTTGCTATTCCTGATGCAGCTCGTTAGTATGACTCTTGCAGGCAAAATAGAAGTCTAGTGTATACATCATATATTTCATGTAACGTGTATCGGCGCACCCTGTTGCACAAACTGTGCATTGTTTGTGAAGTTCGAAATATGAGGCCTTTGCCGACAGTTTTTGATTTCCTCAATCAAGGCTGCCACTGTTAAAAAATGGTGATCGCCGTCTTCTTACTTTTGCATCGATTGGGGAAGTCCACGAAAGCCGGTCGTAACCAGGTTGGGAACATGGTTACCACGCGGCCCTTATAGTGCATGCAGACCACATTTTCCGACGTCAAACAAATTGAGCTGGGTTTCGAGGATGATTGATTACTTTGTAAGTCGTGTAAAATCTTCAGTTTTCCATCACAGTAATTGTTGACCAACTCGTGTATGTGGCAACGTATAGACCTCTGCGTCATCTAATGGAGCGATGCGAAGGAACCAACTTACAACATTCGTCAGGTAATACAGTGACGTAAACAGTCTGGATTTCGGAATTAATCCCTGTGAAATCAAATCATATATAAACTTGCGTTTATCTAAGAATTTGATATCATGGAGATTTGATTAACTTGGCACGTGACGATATTTCACCAACTGAATACAATCTTCTGTTGTGTGCACAATCAACCACAGCTGCGATCGAACGAAGCTTTTCCCAGTTGAAAAATCTCCTGCGTTTCAACAGAAACTTTTCTCCCCAAAACATCAAATAACTTCCTATGCAATAATGAATTACAACGCCATAACAATTAACTCGTTGTGTTAAGAGGCATTCCTTCTTTTTCGCGAAGAACTTCGTATCTGTGGGCTCAATAGATAAATTGTGTTTCTAAGTAACGTTTTACTTGTGGGTCATGAAGTCGAAATTATATTTTCTTTGGTTAAACAAAACTGAATTAGGTGTAAAAAGATTGGGTAAAAATTTTACATTTAAGTCAAAATTTTAGGTAAAAAATTTACTTGAATATAAAGTCAAAATTCGTAATTTTATAGGTCAGTAAAAAACCGCCCTAGTTATTACGGTTACAAGAATTGTAAGAAATGAATTGTTGAGAGAATTGTGTAATTACCGGTGAAGAATTGTGTATACGGAATGTATGAACAACTGCTGATTTGAAATGAGGGAATAAAGTTCTCTTCTAATTATCTTTCCAATACCGTGAATTAAGCAAACTTACTAACTAACAAAGATTGTTAGCCTAATTAAATTTTTCATGACACGCTCAGGCGAAATTAGGTCGAAAGTGCTAAAAGGATATTAAGCCTTATACTACTATACTGCCTTTCAAAATTGGTGGCCCGCAATCCCAACTTGGTTGCCCGACACACTGCCCACTAATGCTTACATAAACCCTTAATGCTGCGACGCTGTCCGAGAGCAATAAGGATGATTGAAAACGCTCTAGAGAATCTTATTCCAAAGTCCTCAATGCTGCTCCAGATGGTAACAATTCGGAGTCCCTTGCGTTCTTGATTGGTGGCCGCTTGCGCTTCCAGCAGCTTGTTTTCAGTTTACTTTAGGAGCACACGGTTTATAGTCTATGTACTTTTGTTTGAGGGATAAAGTTGACAGTGACAGCTATGTACGGGAATAGATAATTTGTTTGCATTTTACTTCGGGTCTAGTTGCATGGAGTCAGAGTCCTATCATTTGATAGGACTCCGACTCCAGCAAAAATTATGGGACTCCGACTCCGCACCCCTGGCTCGTCGTATGTTGCTGAGAGAAATGTTGAAAACAAAGATTCTTCAGGTAGGGGAGGGTTGGGAGACTTGGCCATATGGGAGACTTGGCCATGTCTGAGATCTCAGAAACTATTCACTTTACGAAGTATACACTCAGTGTCGCCAAGAGAATGCGTCGACGTAGTACAGAAGCGCTGATTGGATGATGATGTCAATCACATGGTGCGATTGTCCTCAACGTACTACACAAACCATCGACAAACGCAAAAGCATGACCTGACGCTAAGTACAACAACAACTCCACACCACCTCGACTAGACAAGATTCCACACGTCGTTCAAACTACCACATGCACACGCTCATACTAAACAAAAAAATACCCCCAACTACACAAACCCGCCATGACCTAATCCAAACCCAAACTACCAAGGTGCGGTGGGGAAGAAATGGCGTGGGTCAAACCAAGAAATACACAACTAAACCAGTCCCCCATACAGCATAACTCAGAAAACTAACACCCGCACCCACTAACCTACTAACCTGCACTATTTGCCAACACGCACATAACACACCAATAAACACTGACATTGTGATTTCCAGCGTCATTTTTAGAAACTTTCTCATTCTCACGGAGCTTTGTCGGCGAGAAGCAATCACACCACAAAAGTTGCAAGTAATGTCATATACTGTTGAACCTATTTTCATAACTCTATTGGGCATGGAAAATTCTCTATATTCGCTAAAAAAGATATTCATGCGATTGTCTAAGTAAACTGACGTAACAAGGGCGAGACATAGGCCACAAATTGACCAATTCCTCCCCAGGTAAATACCAAGAGTGGCCAAGTGTGGGTCCCCATGTTTTGAAAATAACACGGGCTAGAGCATTTGAATAGATCATGGACGTAAGACCTAATCAAAGTTATTAGGTCACTAGTGCAAATTGCTTGCATTTTGTGAGATCTCAATATCATTTTCCTCTTATTTGCATGATTATTTAACCTAATTCTATTACTATAGACTTAAGTAAGATGGTTTTTTCTTGATGGAATATGATTTCGTCATCGAAGCTGATCGCATGTTATCTTTATCCAAGTTTTTTGGATAATAGATCAGACATAGCTACGGTTTTTGAATATTAAATGGCGTCACGTCATTTATTGATATCAAAATTAACATCATGAGACATTGCTAGCGACGTTGAGACCTTACGAAATCTCTATCATTTAATTTATACAATATGCGCGAAGGTACTCTCGAAAGGATGCGAGTAGAAACCCTTCACAGAAGATTATGTTAAAGTAAAAAGCAGTTTGAAAGGGTCGTTTAAATGGCGAAAAAGCATTTGATGGCTCGCACAATCAACATGTATCCCACGCAGAAGAAAAGGTCGATATACTCAAGAAATACATCCGGAGGCAAAGCATTGCTACAAACTTTAAAACAGGAAGAATCGCAATTTTTCACTGATGAACAAGGATATTGAAATATGCGAATTATTTAAAATCCTGTTTTCAGCTAGATGTTCTATGGTTTTTAAACAACCTAATCAAACCAGAGATTTTAGCCATACCAAACGGCAGTTTTTAATTAGCCTCAGGAATCCTAAGAATTGGGGACGTGAATAAGGAAAGCTGGCTGGATTGGCCGCAATGGATTTATGCTGCGTCACTACTGACTTGTCGATTCGAAGACCGGAAGCAACATCATTCCTAGAGCCGCATCTTTCAATGAAGCTAGTCTTTAAAGAATAACTTTGACAACTTTGAGCATGGGTTTGCAGTCATTTCAATTCAGGGGAAGACAGCTATACAAAATCTGGATGAGAGTGGTGTTCACCACGGTTTAAAAAGATGCCTAAAGTATGTAGCATACCGGGGAAGTAAAACAAATTGGACAAATATCAAGCAGAGAGAGAGAGACGAGTTTAGCAGCAGTATGCTGCATGTGTCTCTGCCATTGGTGAGGCCATACCACCATTCTTCGTATTTCCGCGAAAGAAACGTATAACAACTTGATGTTGCGAAACGCTCCCGAAAGGAGATGTTGGAGAGTAGTAGCTAACAATACATGGCTGGATGAAATTGAGAACTTTGTTTGAACGCATTTGAAACATTTCAAAGCATATTGTAGGCTTACGTCAGATTATCCTGTACTCCTCATAATGGACAATCCAACGAATGCCAACCTGTCTCTGCCATCATTTGAATTTGCGAGAAAGAACAACATCCATAAATCCTCACACTGGTGCCCCCACACAATCATTAGACTCAGCCACTCGATATAAGTGTGTTTGGGTCCTGAAATATTTTTTATTATGAAGTGTGACGTCATGTAATGATGCGCCAATACAGGCATTAATTTCTCCCATCTTACTCATGTCGCTGAACTTATACGCCTGGCTTGGTTGAAGGGAGCAACAGCTAAGATCCCAGCCCTGGACTTAAAGCAGCTGGCATATGGCTTTTAACAGAACAAGTTTTTGCGAGATGAGAGACGATTTTGCTCCCGCAAATGGTTACCGAACCGCCCTCTACGAGATTCTGCGGCAGCACCTCAGGCCTCACACTATGCCCTCTGCGACTCTCAACGATACTGCAGCAAGCACCTCAGTTCCACATCTTTGTCTTCTGGCTGAATCTCTCAGCGGCACCTCAATCAGATTTCGTATCACCTGCCATTCCATAGGATATCCTACGGAACAAATCAAAATATGCTTCAGGCTGATTCTTTCATTATGTCGATAGAAATTTTCATTAGGTCTAGGTCTTCATGCACAGATTATTTATTTCAAGACGAAGAGACTCACAGAATGTGGTTTTTCATTTAAGAAGAAACTGTGTGGTATCAATATCAATTAATCGAATGAGTTTTGAATTTTTACGGTTCCCATAACAGGTCCTAAGTAATTGTGAATTAATAAACGATTAATCTTCGTTAATTTGTTTAACATGCAAACCTTGCCCTTTTATAGTCCTACGTTCACATCTTACGCCTTTTTTTATTCTGAAGATTTTGGCCTGTCCCGATTTTAGAATTTTGTAAGTTCGGCAATGTCTGGAATAAATTAAGTCATCAATTTTTTTCACTTACCGAAGTTTTGAATATCAATTATTATCTCATTTTGGTTTTTATAGAGAAAATAGCAGTATACTTCGAGCTTGAAGTGGGTTATTGTTTGATTAAAATGCCTCGTTCAATCTACATTTACAGCATAGGAATTTCAAAATTCTAACAAATTACCTCCACGTATAGGCCTATCCAAGTAGGCTTTTCAATAAGTCCACATGCATGCCTGATGAACACCTATCGTGGCGCCAGAAGGCCCAATAAAAAAATGCAATTAGATTGTCTCCT
The DNA here is from genome assembly GCA_907163375.1 of Prostheceraeus crozeri. Classification (NCBI taxonomy): domain Eukaryota; kingdom Metazoa; phylum Platyhelminthes; order Polycladida; family Euryleptidae; genus Prostheceraeus; species Prostheceraeus crozeri. The sequence goes on from CAJQUW010009244.1 coordinate 17,345, forward strand.
CCCCCTTAATTAGGGTTGTGGGGCCTTATTCCATCTTCAATATTAATTTTTCTTCATGGCCATGTCTCCCTCCACCCATGGCCAAGACTCCCCATCAATTTGGCAAAGTCTCCCTGGGTGTGGCCAATTCTCCCCATTTTTTATACTGTTGCCTGTAATCGTATACAGATTAATATGCTTATGAGTAAATTAATCCAGGTCAATGACCTTTTTTCTTGACTCCCCGGAGCCAACTTGGTATACAAATTTTCAGATCGATTCGATCCAATATTTTTAGGAAAAAATCTATAAAAATGTAAAAGAAACCTTTCTAGGTGGCCAAGTCCCTCCCAACTCTCCCC
>CAJQUW010009245.1:0-85633 GCA_907163375.1 Prostheceraeus crozeri
GTCCTACTAGTGCAGCAATGTAGAAGATGCCTGAAAATAAAAAAGATTGTATTCAAGTTTACGTTCAAGGGAGGAGAGGGAGGAAAGTAGCGACTTACCATTTTAGTTGGATAATATAACAGGGATGTAGAGAGAGAGAATGTGCGTCCGCCACTTGTACGATTCAACGATGGAATGATTCTCACTGTGGAAGGCTCTCTATTTATAAAGGAATGCTTGATTCTCATTAGACAACAATCCTCATTGGAGAATAGCATCAAGTTGATTCCCACTCTCACCGATGCTTCATTCACCCGCTAGCGCTCATCGTCTCCTTTCACCGTCTCGACTAAAGCTCTATTGTATTCTTCCGTTGATAGGTGTGGTAAAACACGGGTGGGCAAATGTGTGTCGTCGCGCCATTGATAATAATACTCCAACAGTAGGCGACCATGCTTGAATACGCGCCTTGGATATTTCAGCAAAGTCTCATCAATCAATTTCCTACTTTGAGCCACACTCATGAATACAATGTGGCAGACAACTCGTTGTGGGGGGAGGGTGTGGGCATACACCAATGGTTGAATGTAGGTCGTAAGCATATCATCGTTCATCATGAGTTGGAAGCCTATCACTGAAGGCAGCTCGACATACGTCCTTAGAGTCACCTAAACAATGTCCTCCATGCTCTGGGAAACTACCTGCGCCATCGGCTAAATCGCTCCTCTCGTCGTCAAAAGAATGTACATAGCTCATGCACTCCAACTCTCTCAGTGCTGTAGGCGTATTTTATGCCACGCACCCCTACGCTCCTCTGGTGTTAACTTTCGTCTAGCAAAAAGTCGTCATGAAATTTCAACGACGGAGTAAAAGTTTGAGATGATACACTCCTGGGAAACTAACTCATGAAGTAGCTTTGCTGTGATACATTTCTATCTGTAAACATATGGTAATGTTAAAGTGAATCTAAAACTTTTCAGCTTATTAATTGTTCATCGTTGCATCAACGCTTTAACTCGTGAACAGTTATAATTTTATTTTAATTTACACTTAGTCTAACTTGTAAACTAGTAAATCTTGCGATCTTATTTTTACAAACAGTTATACCTTTATTTCTAACATACACACTATTGAATCTTTATTTCTAACTTGTAAACTCTTGAAACTTTATTTTGATATACAAACAGCTAAAACTTTATTTCTAACGCATACACTATTGAAACGTTATTTCTAACTTGTAAACTCTTGAAACTTTATTTTGATATACAAACAGCTAAAACTTTATTTCTAACGTATACACCATTGAAACTTTATTTTTTAACTTGTAAACTCTTGAAACTTTTTTTTTGATATACAAACAGCTAAAACTTTATTTCTAACGTACACACTATTGAAACTTTATTTTTAACTTGTAAACTGGTGAAACTATATCTTTCATTTACAAATAGTAGAACGCTTAGTCTAACTTGTAAACTCTTGAAACTTTGTTTTTGATATACAAACAGCTAAAACTTTATTTCTAACGTACACACTATTGAAACTTTATTTTTAACTTGTAAACTGGTGAAACTATATCTTTCATTTACAAATAGTAGAACGCTTAGTCTAACTTGTAAATCTTATGACACTTCATATGGGTGATGATGGTAGATGAAATAGTGTTAATAAAATTAAGATAGCTTACACTTCTGATACAGGGATAGCAATCGACTGCGATCCATGTGTAAAGAGCATGTTTGACTACGGAAGAGAGAAGTGTGTTATGTTGCGTGTGGCGCGTGAGTGTCCTCCCATTTCATTCCATTCATCAATTCGTCTCATTGATAGAGACAGGTAGAACTCATGGTTCTCATAACGTATGCAATGGAAAGTTTTAGGCAACCTTCGACAGTTGGCTAAATGTCGCCCTGGCGCGAATGCATACTACGTTTAGACAGAGGCAATCACTTGCAAACATGACGCAGAGAGGTTTAACAAGATTGACCATTGCCGAATGTCCCTTGCGGTATACATAGCTACGGGTTTCACCGCCGCCCTTTACAGGAACGCCCGTCGAAAGGAAGTATTACACCGAACTTCATTTGCAACGTTCAAGTTGACTGATAGCAGATTCAACTTAATGATAGTATTCGCCAGTCCGAAGACTGCCCAGGGCAAACCGCGAGGAGGTTCTATCATGTCTTGCCCCATGGTGGCCCTTAAGAGAGCCGATGGTTCGTTCTCGGGTGTCAATGGTGTCAATTAAGTTGACTATTGGCTGGAAATAGTCAATGGGTATGACGGTTAGGTTGTCATAGATCCTATACCGCCGAAGTCGTACTGGTGCATCTGGCACCTTTCGCGATGCGTAGTGGTATTTGGAGTCCACACTCCATCCGTCCAAACAATCTTCTCGATCTTCCCCTTCTTACATCCTCTTTATCCCACTCGTCGAGGATGACGAACTCGGGAATAGCTTGTCTTCATCGATGAAGACGGGAATGTTGTACGGCAGATGTCGCTTCCATCGTGACTTCAAATTGAATGAGATGTGCTACAATCTTCTGGCTTATATAGGGTTTTCAACAATGAATTGCTCAACAGCGAATCAGAATGCTTCAGGGATAGCAATCGACTGCATAATGTTCAAGTTGACTGATAGCAGATTCAACTTAATGATAGTATTCGCCAGTCCGAAGACTGCCCAGGGCAAACCGCGAGGAGGTTCTATCATGTCTTGCCCCATTGTGGCCCTTAAGAGAGCCGATGGTTCTTTCTCGGGATGTGTGAAGGAATATGGGGCTCAAGCTTGCCGCTTCGCCTCCGGCTCGTTGACGGAAGCAGTGGGCGCTTCTCTTTGATATCTGTAAAGAAAGAAGTTGTTAGTTATCATCTTGAACTCTAAGTTACTTGTTTTAAACTTACAGATCTTCTCCGGACGTGGTTCGAACAGGAATCCTGTGATTGCCTCCTTATGGTCGAATGTAAAATGAAGGCATTCGATGCCTTTTTTAGCCCTGCTGTAACACATTTCGTCTCTGCCACGTTCACAGAGGAGCGGTCTTGCGGGCACACGTCCTTTATTATCCAGGGGAATGTGGAGGCGACTTGATCGTCGAGTACTGCTACTCATCACTTGTTGGTGCAGCTCCTGATTAGTCGCCACCACCTTCCCCAACTGCTTTCGCAGCCCTTCCAACTCCTCCCTCATCTTTCTCAACTCCTTCTCTTGACTCTCTCTCTCGATCAGGAGCTGTTCTTCTTTAGCCTTACTAGCGAGGTGCGAGAACCTCTCGCGATCGAGCTCTCCTTCTTTCTCAAAAAGACTAGCTTGAGTCTTCTTGAGCTCCTGAGTGACTCGCGAGAGGTTCTCGGAACTCGCTTTATAGAAGAAACAGTCCCTCTTCCACACCTCCAACTCATTCTTCAACTTGTCATAGTTATCGACCAGTGGTGGGCGCATAATGAAGTTGCGACATTGAGCCCGCAATCCCACCACTACTCGATAACTTAGCCGCTGCACCTCGCTATCGAGTCAACTTCCCTCACCGCCTCTACCTTGCTATCGAGGTAGACACTCTCGACTAGGTCAGCCTTCGTCGAGCCTTTTTCCTCCTCCTCCTCTTCCTCACTGTCGCTGCTACTAGTAGCCGACTCATCGCTAGAGGAGGAGGATTTACTCGACTTCGGAGAAGACTCAATCGGGGTGGGTGAGAGAGCCTTTGCTGGCACGCTAGATGAAGGAACCTCTGCTGACGCGATAGACTCGACAGCACACTGAGTCTCCAGAGCTTTCAACTCTGAGCTGAAGAGACTTTGCTTCGCCTCCTCAGTCAGCTCTGGTTGACTGCAGCTGCTATGCTTCGCATGCCACTCCGGTAACGTCTCGACAAGGCGAGATGCATTATGGCTGCTGCAAAAGTATCGAATGCCCCCTACCATTCGCTTATTTACACAAGAGTGTTTCTTGAAGGCATCACTACGAAAAATCTTTGCACAAACGCAGAGCTTGAAAGCCGTCTTGGCATTATTGTAGTTAACCATTTTCTGAAGTGAAAAGGGGGAAACAATGATTATAATTCCGTAAACGTTTGATAGCAAACGATTGATTCCTAGTTTATAAAAACGGAAAAGAATGATTTTACACTTAGTGAGATGATAGATTTGAGTGTAGTGAGTGGCACTAGATCCCGTCGACAGCCCGAAGGCCTTGTACTGATCACTAGGGAAGTGAGAGATCTTCCCCGATACCCGCTATTTACAGCTTAAGACATCATTGTCACTGCCCCGAAGTGGTAACAGTAACGCCGAGTCAAAGGTAGTGAACAGTAGCTGGGATCTAAACCCTCAAAGCTGCCTTAGACTTAGTTAAATTTGAAATCTGATAGTAGATTTGAACTCAGCATACTTGAAAACCCCAGAAAACCTCCAAAACTAGAGAATTTAAAATTTTCAACTTTTTAGCACTACTTATGAAATTTTAAGTAGTCTGTCACTTAGGCCAGGTCAATAGCGACCGAACCTTTTTTGAATCAAGTCAAACGGACTTGTAGAAGCAAAGTTACAAGCCTTTAAAGTTTTGGAGTCTTTTATGGCCTGGAGACGAAGGCCATCTCCTGGCTAACCTCTAAGTCTGACGCCTTAGCTGATATCAGCAATGAAATTTTCTAAGTCGGTTTCTTATAGAAACTCGGGATTTGGAATGTCCGAAGCTATCATCGGAGCTCAGAGAGACGACCTACCTCTGACAATCGTTCTCGTCTTAATGACAAGTCTCTCTCGGTTCCCAGCTTATATAGTGTGTGGCGATCAGCTGATGACGTAATACCCATCATCCAAACACTAAAAAACCCGTCTATCGCCGGTTCTAGTGCTCCGATTGAGCTGGAAATACACCATTTCCATGTAGAATTTGACGCTGAATCCGAATCTGGCCTCCGTTTTCCCATCCGATGCTTCGTTTTGGCTCTACAGTAGGCAGCCATCGCAAAAATTCTAACTCGTTTTTCCGAAAAATGTTGAAAATTTTTCTCTCCGATTGACTTGAAACTCTCAGATTGACATGAAACTCACCATACAGATAGAGAATTTGACGCTGATTCCAAATCTGAAATCCGTTTTCCAATCCGATGCTTCGTTTTGAAGCTAGAGCCCAAAACGTCCCAAATTCTAACTCTGTCGTTTTTCGCCAATGTCCCAAAATCTTAAATGGCGTCTCACATCTAAACGAAGACAGATAGGAACAAGCCGATTCTTTCAGTGAATTTGTCTCACTCTTAGCTTTCAAACGAGCTATCGCACGACAAAATCCGTCCACGGGAAGCTAAGATCGAAGCAAGCTGTCCAGAGGGGGGGGGGACGTCAGTGAAATTTCAAAATTTGATGAAAAATTGTACGCGAGGCTGCCCAAATTCATTTCACAAATGAAAAGTCGATGTGTCACGACCGGTTTCAGTCTATTTCAGACCATCTTCAGGTGTATGTACAGACATGGAAAAATCGACTTATATACTAAAATGATTAAAACTAAAGGAGAAGTGATCAGTAAAATTTCGTCGGTCACAGAAATTGCGAAGGTCACAGAAAGACCCTCAGCTTGTATGACGAATCGTGTTCATTCAATGTTCTGTCAGTGCTATGGCAAAGTGCAATACTTTCAGCTATTTTCGTGTACTTGGTTTTGTAGATTATCGTAAAATCGTCAAAGTCCGCATTGTGCAGATGTTTAGAAATTTCAGTTTCATTAGGAATGCCGCGAATATGTTCTTTCATTCTAGTGTAGAGATGACGCTTAGTCTCACCAATATAGCTGCTTGAGCACAGCTTACAGGAAAATTTATAAACTACATCAGAGGAGAGACTAAACTTCAACCTGTCTTTGTTTGGAAAAAGGTTAGCAGTCTTAAGTGTTCTGTAAGAAACAATAATTTTATGATTCGCTGGAAGGAATTTGTTCAAACTATCAACAGTCTTTCTAGTTTGGCTCTCAAGACTTTTGACAAAAGGGAGGCGCCAGTATATGTTTTTAATATTACGATCGCTAGGTTGGAAATTGTCAACATTATTTTTAATTCTATCGATTTGATCATTAGAGTAGCCATTGGCAATGAAAATACCTTTGATGACAGAGAAACTGCTTTCATAGGCATGTCGACCGCCACTTAAACGCTTAGCTCGAATAATCAAGGCGCGAATAGCCGAGGTTTTATAACGAACAGGAGCATGAGCACTGTTTGGAATGTACAAACCAGTGTTAGTATCTTTTAAATGCCAATGATAATTTAGAGAATTAGCATTTTTAGTGACCATGACATCAAGGAATTTCAATTGATTATTGACCTGTTTCTCACAAGTAAAACGAATGCTACTGTGAATATTGTTAAGAGAATGCAAAAACTTTTCAGCATCCTTTTCGTCTCTAACGATTGCAAAAATATCATCAACATACCGACGATAGTACATGGGGAAATCAATAATTTTGGACTCAATTAAATTCATCGCAAAAGAGGCCAGAGTTGGGCCGAGGATCGATCCCATGGCAACGCCTTCGATTTGATGGTATAGATTATCATTAAATTGGAACAACATATTTTTGCACGATAAATTTAGGAGGGAAATCAGGGTTCCTTTATCGACCGGAAAGCTGGTAAAATCAATTAGATTACAAATATGATTGAAAGTATCATCGAGAGGAATACTCGGAAATAAGCTCACTACATCATACGAAACCATATAAAAATGGTCATGAGAAATATCTTTGATCGAATCAACGAATTCGAAGGAGTCTTTCAGCTCTAAAGAGCGAGGAATGTATGGTTTCAGAATTTGATTCAACCACCTACTTAGGCTAGTATTGTAGGCTTTTGGCATACTTAAAATAGGCCGTAAAGGCGGATCGGTACGCGATTTGTGTATTTTAGGCAGGCCATAGAGCCTGGCTGGCTGACTACCAGTGCTTCTAACTTCACTATAAACACTTTCAGGAAGCTTGCCTTTTTTCTTTAAATCAGACAGGCTACGGTTGAACCTCTCCTCTGCAATAATGAATTGACTTTTGTCTTTGGTAGACGGTTTCAAATTTTTGAATTTGCTACGATCACTTAGAATTTCATGAATTTTATCATTATACTTGTGTTTATCCATAATACACACGCCGTTACCTTTGTCAAACTTGGTAACGTGAAGGTTTTTATTTTTCGCTAAAGTACGGAGAGTTTTGATTTTGTCAGTCAAGAACTTTTGGCGAGACTTGTCATTAATGTAAGTGTAAGCTAAAGACTTGAATTTGGAACGAACACGATCCTCATCTTCCTTACTCAAACTTAGTTTCGCAACATTGTTGAAAACCACTTCAGTTTCTGTTTTTACATCAAGCGCATTGACCTTTTGAGGCCAGCACATGGAAAAGCCCAAACTAAGAGCCTGGGTTTCTTCTAGACTGAGTTCATGACTGCTGATGTTGACGATGCCGCTACCATCCACATTTGAAGGTGAATTACACCGCCTTGTTCTGTTGATTAGATTTTGGAATTTCTTGTTATGTCGAATTGAGATTTGCTGGAGATTCTTCTTGTTGTAGTGTTGAATTATTGTGACCATACTTGTCCATGTTGCTTGATGCTGTTGCCGCAGTAGAGAGACTTGTTCTTGAAGCTTTTCGCAGATTTGCCTTCACGTTACCAAGTTTGACAAAGGTAACGGCGTGTGTATTATGGATAAACACAAGTATAATGATAAAATTCATGAAATTCTAAGTGATCGTAGCAAATTCAAAAATTTGAAACCGTCTACCAAAGACAAAAGTCAATTCATTATTGCAGAGGAGAGGTTCAACCGTAGCCTGTCTGATTTAAAGAAAAAAGGCAAGCTTCCTGAAAGTGTTTATAGTGAAGTTAGAAGCACTGGTAGTCAGCCAGCCAGGCTCTATGGCCTGCCTAAAATACACAAATCGCGTACCGATCCGCCTTTACGGCCTATTTTAAGTATGCCAAAAGCCTACAATACTAGCCTAAGTAGGTGGTTGAATCAAATTCTGAAACCATACATTCCTCGCTCTTTAGAGCTGAAAGACTCCTTCGAATTCGTTGATTCGATCAAAGATATTTCTCATGACCATTTTTATATGGTTTCGTATGATGTAGTGAGCTTATTTCCGAGTATTCCTCTCGATGATACTTTCAATCATATTTGTAATCTAATTGATTTTACCAGCTTTCCGGTCGATAAAGGAACCCTGATTTCCCTCCTAAATTTATCGTGCAAAAATATGTTGTTCCAATTTAATGATAATCTATACCATCAAATCGAAGGCGTTGCCATGGGATCGATCCTCGGCCCAACTCTGGCCACTTTTGCGATGAATTTAATTGAGTCCAAAATTATTGATTTCCCCATGTACTATCGTCGGTATGTTGATGATATTTTTGCAATCGTTAGAGACGAAAAGGATGCTGAAAAGTTTTTGCATTCTCTTAACAATATTCACAGTAGCATTCGTTTTACTTGTGAGAAACAGGTCAATAATCAATTGAAATTCCTTGATGTCATGGTCACTAAAAATGCTAATTCTCTAAATTATCATTGGCATTTAAAAGATACTAACACTGGTTTGTACATTCCAAACAGTGCTCATGCTCCTGTTCGTTATAAAACCTCGGCTATTCGCGCCTTGATTATTCGAGCTAAGCGTTTAAGTGGCGGTCGACATGCCTATGAAAGCAGTTTCTCTGTCATCAAAGGTATTTTCATTGCCAATGGCTACTCTAATGATCAAATCGATAGAATTAAAAATAATGTTGACAATTTCCAACCTAGCGATCGTAATATTAAAAACATATACTGGCGCCTCCCTTTTGTCAAAAGTCTTGAGAGCCAAACTAGAAAGACTGTTGATAGTTTGAACAAATTCCTTCCAGCGAATCATAAAATTATTGTTTCTTACAGAACACTTAAGACTGCTAACCTTTTTCCAAACAAAGACAGGTTGAAGTTTAGTCTCTCCTCTGATGTAGTTTATAAATTTTCCTGTAAGCTGTGCTCAAGCAGCTATATTGGTGAGACTAAGCGTCATCTCTACACTAGAATGAAAGAACATATTCGCGGCATTCCTAATGAAACTGAAATTTCTAAACATCTGCACAATGCGGACTTTGACGATTTTACGATAATCTACAAAACCAAGTACACGAAAATAGCTGAAAGTATTGCACTTTGCCATAGCACTGACAGAACATTGAATGAACACGATTCGTCATACAAGCTGAGGGTCTTTCTGTGACCTTCGCAATTTCTGTGACCGACGAAATTTTACTGATCACTTCTCCTTTAGTTTTAATCATTTTAGTATATAAGTCGATTTTTCCATGTCTGTACATACACCTGAAGATGGTCTGAAATAGACTGAAACCGGTCGTGACACATCGACTTTTCATTTGTGAAATTGATGAAAAATGTTTTGGTGACGGTCCCAGGTCGAAATTCCACACTTTGGAAAATTTTCAAAATTTTACCCATACAAAGTCACTCTGACACTTAGGATTTTTTCAGGTAAGCGAGCTCCGACCTAAAATCTTGTAACCACTCTAACTTTTGAACGAAGACAGATAGGAACAAGCCGATTCTTTCACTGAATTTGTCTCACTCTTAGCTTTCAAACGAGCTATCGCACGACAAAATCCGTCCACTGGAAGCCAAGATCGAAGCGAGCTGTCCAGAGGGGGGGGAGGTCAGTGAAATTTGATGAAAAATGTTTTGGTGACGGTCCCAGGTCGAAATTCCACACTTTGGAAAATTTTCAAAATTTTACCCATACAAAGTCACTCTGACACTTAGGATTTTTTCAGGTAAGCGAGCTCCGACCTAAAATCTTGTAACCACTCTAACTTTTGAACGAAGACAGATAGGAACAAGCCGATTCTTTCACTGAATTTGTCTCACTCTTAGCTTTCAAACGAGCTATCGCACGACAAAATCCGTCCACTGGAAGCCAAGATCGAAGCGAGCTGTCCAGAGGGGGGAGGAGGTCAGTGAAATTTGATGAAAAATGTTTTGGTGACGGTCCCAGGTCGAAATTCCACACTTTGGAAAATTTTCAAAATTTTACCCATACAAAGTCACTCTGACACTTAGGATTTTTTCAGGTAAGCGAGCTCCGACCTAAAATCTTGTAACCACTCTAACTTTTGAACGAAGACAGATAGGAACAAGCCGATTCTTTCACTGAATTTGTCTCACTCTTAGCTTTCAAACGAGCTATCGCACGACAAAATCCGTCCACTGGAAGCCAAGATCGAAGCGAGCTGTCCAGAGGGGGGGGGAGGTCAGTAAAATTTGATGAAAAATGTTTTGGTGACGGTCCCAGGTCGAAATTCCACACTTTGGAAAATTTTCAAAATTTTACCCATACAAAGTCACTCTGACACTTAGGATTTTTTCAGGTAAGCGAGCTCCGACCTAAAATCTTGTAACCGCTCTAACTTTTGAACGAAGACAGATAGGAACAAGCCGATTCTTTCACTGAATTTGTCTCACTCTTAGCTTTCAAACGAGCTATCGCACGACAAAATCCGTCCACTGGAAGCCAAGATCGAAGCGAGCTGTCCAGAGGGGGGAGGGAGGTCAGTGAAATTTGATGAAAAATGTTTTGGTGACGGTCCCAGGTCGAAATTCCACACTTTGGAAAATTTTCAAAATTTTACCCATACAAAGTCACTCTGACACTTAGGATTTTTTCAGGTAAGCGAGCTCCGACCTAAAATCTTGTAACCGCTCTAACTTTTGAACGAAGACAGATAGGAACAAGCCGATTCTTTCACTGAATTTGTCTCACTCTTAGCTTTCAAACGAGCTATCGCACGACAAAATCCGTCCACTGGAAGCCAAGATCGAAGCGAGCTGTCCAGAGGGGGGGGAGGTCAGTGAAATTTGATGAAAATGTTTTGGTGACGGTCCCAGGTCGAAATTCCACACTTTGGAAAATTTTCAAAATTTTACCCATACAAAGTCACTCTGACACTTAGGATTTTTTCAGGTAAGCGAGCTCCGACCTAAAATCTTGTAACCGCTCTAACTTTTGAACGAAGACAGATAGGAACAAGCCGATTCTTTCACTGAATTTGTCTCACTCTTAGCTTTCAAACGAGCTATCGCACGACAAAATCCGTCCACTGGAAGCCAAGATCGAAGCGAGCTGTCCAGAGGGGGGAGGGAGGTCAGTGAAATTTGATGAAAAATGTTTTGGTGACGGTCCCAGGTCGAAATTCCACACTTTGGAAAATTTTCAAAATTTTACCCATACAAAGTCACTCTGACACTTAGGATTTTTTCAGGTAAGCGAGCTCCGACCTAAAATCTTGTAACCACTCTAACTTTTGAACGAAGACAGATAGGAACAAGCCGATTCTTTCACTGAATTTGTCTCACTCTTAGCTTTCAAACGAGCTATCGCACGACAAAATCCGTCCACTGGAAGCCAAGATCGAAGCGAGCTGTCCAGAGGGGGGGGGAGGTCAGTGAAATTTGATGAAAAATGTTTTGGTAACGGTCCCAGGTCGAAATTCCACACTTTGGAAAATTTTCAAAATTTTACCCATACAAAGTCACTCTGACACTTAGGATTTTTTCAGGTAAGCGAGCTCCGACCTAAAATCTTGTAACCGCTCTAACTTTTGAACGAAGACAGATAGGAACAAGCCGATTCTTTCACTGAATTTGTCTCACTCTTAGCTTTCAAACGAGCTATCGCACGACAAAATCCGTCCACTGGAAGCCAAGATCGAAGCGAGCTGTCCAGAGGGGGGAGGTCAGTGAAATTTGATGAAAAATGTTTTGGTGACGGTCCCAGGTCGAAATTCCACACTTTGGAAAATTTTCAAAATTTTACCCATACAAAGTCACTCTGACACTTAGGATTTTTTCAGGTAAGCGAGCTCCGACCTAAAATCTTGTAACCGCTCTAACTTTTGAACGAAGACAGATAGGAACAAGCCGATTCTTTCACTGAATTTGTCTCACTCTTAGCTTTCAAACGAGCTATCGCACGACAAAATCCGTCCACTGGAAGCCAAGATCGAAGCGAGCTGTCCAGAGGGGGGAGGTCAGTGAAATTTGATGAAAAATGTTTTGGTGACGGTCCCAGGTCGAAATTCCACACTTTGGAAAATTTTCAAAATTTTACCCATACAAAGTCACTCTGACACTTAGGATTTTTTCAGGTAAGCGAGCTCCGACCTAAAATCTTGTAACCACTCTAACTTTTGAACGAAGACAGATAGGAACAAGCCGATTCTTTCACTGAATTTGTCTCACTCTTAGCTTTCAAACGAGCTACCGCACGACAAAATCCGTCCACTGGAAGCCAAGATCGAAGCGAGCTGTCCAGAGGGGGGGGGGAGGTCAGTGAAATTTGATGAAAAATGTTTTGGTAACGGTCCCAGGTCGAAATTCCACACTTTGGAAAATTTTCAAAATTTTACCCATACAAAGTCACTCTGACACTTAGGATTTTTTCAGGTAAGCGAGCTCCGACCTAAAATCTTGTAACCGCTCTAACTTTTGAACGAAGACAGATAGGAACAAGCCGATTCTTTCACTGAATTTGTCTCACTCTTAGCTTTCAAACGAGCTATCGCACGACAAAATCCGTCCACTGGAAGCCAAGATCGAAGCGAGCTGTCCAGAGGGGGGAGGGAGGTCAGTGAAATTTGATGAAAAATGTTTTGGTGACGGTCCCAGGTCGAAATTCCACACTTTGGAAAATTTTCAAAATTTTACCCATACAAAGTCACTCTGACACTTAGGATTTTTTCAGGTAAGCGAGCTCCGACCTAAAATCTTGTAACCACTCTAACTTTTGAACGAAGACAGATAGGAACAAGCCGATTCTTTCACTGAATTTGTCTCACTCTTAGCTTTCAAACGAGCTATCGCACGACAAAATCCGTCCACTGGAAGCCAAGATCGAAGCGAGCTGTCCAGAGGGGGGGGGAGGTCAGTGAAATTTGATGAAAAATGTTTTGGTAACGGTCCCAGGTCGAAATTCCACACTTTGGAAAATTTTCAAAATTTTACCCATACAAAGTCACTCTGACACTTAGGATTTTTTCAGGTAAGCGAGCTCCGACCTAAAATCTTGTAACCGCTCTAACTTTTGAACGAAGACAGATAGGAACAAGCCGATTCTTTCACTGAATTTGTCTCACTCTTAGCTTTCAAACGAGCTATCGCACGACAAAATCCGTCCACTGGAAGCCAAGATCGAAGCGAGCTGTCCAGAGGGGGGAGGGAGGTCAGTGAAATTTGATGAAAAATGTTTTGGTGACGGTCCCAGGTCGAAATTCCACACTTTGGAAAATTTTCAAAATTTTACCCATACAAAGTCACTCTGACACTTAGGATTTTTTCAGGTAAGCGAGCTCCGACCTAAAATCTTGTAACCGCTCTAACTTTTGAACGAAGACAGATAGGAACAAGCCGATTCTTTCACTGAATTTGTCTCACTCTTAGCTTTCAAACGAGCTATCGCACGACAAAATCCGTCCACTGGAAGCCAAGATCGAAGCGAGCTGTCCAGAGGGGGGAGGGAGGTCAGTGAAATTTGATGAAAAATGTTTTGGTGACGGTCCCAGGTCGAAATTCCACACTTTGGAAAATTTTCAAAATTTTACCCATACAAAGTCACTCTGACACTTAGGATTTTTTCAGGTAAGCGAGCTCCGACCTAAAATCTTGTAACCACTCTAACTTTTGAACGAAGACAGATAGGAACAAGCCGATTCTTTCACTGAATTTGTCTCACTCTTAGCTTTCAAACGAGCTACCGCACGACAAAATCCGTCCACTGGAAGCCAAGATCGAAGCGAGCTGTCCAGAGGGGGGGGGGAGGTCAGTGAAATTTGATGAAAAATGTTTTGGTAACGGTCCCAGGTCGAAATTCCACACTTTGGAAAATTTTCAAAATTTTACCCATACAAAGTCACTCTGACACTTAGGATTTTTTCAGGTAAGCGAGCTCCGACCTAAAATCTTGTAACCGCTCTAACTTTTGAACGAAGACAGATAGGAACAAGCCGATTCTTTCACTGAATTTGTCTCACTCTTAGCTTTCAAACGAGCTATCGCACGACAAAATCCGTCCACTGGAAGCCAAGATCGAAGCGAGCTGTCCAGAGGGGGGAGGGAGGTCAGTGAAATTTGATGAAAAATGTTTTGGTGACGGTCCCAGGTCGAAATTCCACACTTTGGAAAATTTTCAAAATTTTACCCATACAAAGTCACTCTGACACTTAGGATTTTTTCAGGTAAGCGAGCTCCGACCTAAAATCTTGTAACCACTCTAACTTTTGAACGAAGACAGATAGGAACAAGCCGATTCTTTCACTGAATTTGTCTCACTCTTAGCTTTCAAACGAGCTATCGCACGACAAAATCCGTCCACTGGAAGCCAAGATCGAAGCGAGCTGTCCAGAGGGGGGGGGAGGTCAGTGAAATTTGATGAAAAATGTTTTGGTAACGGTCCCAGGTCGAAATTCCACACTTTGGAAAATTTTCAAAATTTTACCCATACAAAGTCACTCTGACACTTAGGATTTTTTCAGGTAAGCGAGCTCCGACCTAAAATCTTGTAACCGCTCTAACTTTTGAACGAAGACAGATAGGAACAAGCCGATTCTTTCACTGAATTTGTCTCACTCTTAGCTTTCAAACGAGCTATCGCACGACAAAATCCGTCCACTGGAAGCCAAGATCGAAGCGAGCTGTCCAGAGGGGGGAGGGAGGTCAGTGAAATTTGATGAAAAATGTTTTGGTGACGGTCCCAGGTCGAAATTCCACACTTTGGAAAATTTTCAAAATTTTACCCATACAAAGTCACTCTGACACTTAGGATTTTTTCAGGTAAGCGAGCTCCGACCTAAAATCTTGTAACCACTCTAACTTTTGAACGAAGACAGATAGGAACAAGCCGATTCTTTCACTGAATTTGTCTCACTCTTAGCTTTCAAACGAGCTATCGCACGACAAAATCCGTCCACTGGAAGCCAAGATCGAAGCGAGCTGTCCAGAGGGGGGGGGAGGTCAGTGAAATTTGATGAAAAATGTTTTGGTGACGGTCCCAGGTCGAAATTCCACACTTTGGAAAATTTTCAAAATTTTACCCATACAAAGTCACTCTGACACTTAGGATTTTTTCAGGTAAGCGAGCTCCGACCTAAAATCTTGTAACCGCTCTAACTTTTGAACGAAGACAGATAGGAACAAGCCGATTCTTTCACTGAATTTGTCTCACTCTTAGCTTTCAAACGAGCTATCGCACGACAAAATCCGTCCACTGGAAGCCAAGATCGAAGCGAGCTGTCCAGAGGGGGGAGGGAGGTCAGTGAAATTTGATGAAAAATGTTTTGGTGACGGTCCCAGGTCGAAATTCCACACTTTGGAAAATTTTCAAAATTTTACCCATACAAAGTCACTCTGACACTTAGGATTTTTTCAGGTAAGCGAGCTCCGACCTAAAATCTTGTAACCACTCTAACTTTTGAACGAAGACAGATAGGAACAAGCCGATTCTTTCACTGAATTTGTCTCACTCTTAGCTTTCAAACGAGCTATCGCACGACAAAATCCGTCCACTGGAAGCCAAGATCGAAGCGAGCTGTCCAGAGGGGGGGGGAGGTCAGTGAAATTTGATGAAAAATGTTTTGGTAACGGTCCCAGGTCGAAATTCCACACTTTGGAAAATTTTCAAAATTTTACCCATACAAAGTCACTCTGACACTTAGGATTTTTTCAGGTAAGCGAGCTCCGACCTAAAATCTTGTAACCGCTCTAACTTTTGAACGAAGACAGATAGGAACAAGCCGATTCTTTCACTGAATTTGTCTCACTCTTAGCTTTCAAACGAGCTATCGCACGACAAAATCCGTCCACTGGAAGCCAAGATCGAAGCGAGCTGTCCAGAGGGGGGAGGGAGGTCAGTGAAATTTGATGAAAAATGTTTTGGTGACGGTCCCAGGTCGAAATTCCACACTTTGGAAAATTTTCAAAATTTTACCCATACAAAGTCACTCTGACACTTAGGATTTTTTCAGGTAAGCGAGCTCCGACCTAAAATCTTGTAACCACTCTAACTTTTGAACGAAGACAGATAGGAACAAGCCGATTCTTTCACTGAATTTGTCTCACTCTTAGCTTTCAAACGAGCTATCGCACGACAAAATCCGTCCACTGGAAGCCAAGATCGAAGCGAGCTGTCCAGAGGGGGGGGGAGGTCAGTGAAATTTGATGAAAAATGTTTTGGTGACGGTCCCAGGTCGAAATTCCACACTTTGGAAAATTTTCAAAATTTTACCCATACAAAGTCACTCTGACACTTAGGATTTTTTCAGGTAAGCGAGCTCCGACCTAAAATCTTGTAACCGCTCTAACTTTTGAACGAAGACAGATAGGAACAAGCCGATTCTTTCACTGAATTTGTCTCACTCTTAGCTTTCAAACGAGCTATCGCACGACAAAATCCGTCCACTGGAAGCCAAGATCGAAGCGAGCTGTCCAGAGGGGGGAGGGAGGTCAGTGAAATTTGATGAAAAATGTTTTGGTGACGGTCCCAGGTCGAAATTCCACACTTTGGAAAATTTTCAAAATTTTACCCATACAAAGTCACTCTGACACTTAGGATTTTTTCAGGTAAGCGAGCTCCGACCTAAAATCTTGTAACCACTCTAACTTTTGAACGAAGACAGATAGGAACAAGCCGATTCTTTCACTGAATTTGTCTCACTCTTAGCTTTCAAACGAGCTATCGCACGACAAAATCCGTCCACTGGAAGCCAAGATCGAAGCGAGCTGTCCAGAGGGGGGGGGAGGTCAGTGAAATTTGATGAAAAATGTTTTGGTGACGGTCCCAGGTCGAAATTCCACACTTTGGAAAATTTTCAAAATTTTACCCATACAAAGTCACTCTGACACTTAGGATTTTTTCAGGTAAGCGAGCTCCGACCTAAAATCTTGTAACCGCTCTAACTTTTGAACGAAGACAGATAGGAACAAGCCGATTCTTTCACTGAATTTGTCTCACTCTTAGCTTTCAAACGAGCTATCGCACGACAAAATCCGTCCACTGGAAGCCAAGATCGAAGCGAGCTGTCCAGAGGGGGGAGGGAGGTCAGTGAAATTTGATGAAAAATGTTTTGGTGACGGTCCCAGGTCGAAATTCCACACTTTGGAAAATTTTCAAAATTTTACCCATACAAAGTCACTCTGACACTTAGGATTTTTTCAGGTAAGCGAGCTCCGACCTAAAATCTTGTAACCACTCTAACTTTTGAACGAAGACAGATAGGAACAAGCCGATTCTTTCACTGAATTTGTCTCACTCTTAGCTTTCAAACGAGCTATCGCACGACAAAATCCGTCCACTGGAAGCCAAGATCGAAGCGAGCTGTCCAGAGGGGGGGGGGAGGTCAGTGAAATTTGATGAAAAATGTTTTGGTGACGGTCCCAGGTCGAAATTCCACACTTTGTAAAATTTTCAAAATTTTACCCATACAAAGTCACTCTGACACTTAGGATTTTTTCAGGTAAGCGAGCTCCGACCTAAAATCTTGTAACCGCTCTAACTTTTGAACGAAGACAGATAGGAACAAGCCGATTCTTTCACTGAATTTGTCTCACTCTTAGCTTTCAAACGAGCTATCGCACGACAAAATCCGTCCACTGGAAGCCAAGATCGAAGCGAGCTGTCCAGAGGGGGGAGGGAGGTCAGTGAAATTTGATGAAAAATGTTTTGGTGACGGTCCCAGGTCGAAATTCCACACTTTGGAAAATTTTCAAAATTTTACCCATACAAAGTCACTCTGACACTTAGGATTTTTTCAGGTAAGCGAGCTCCGACCTAAAATCTTGTAACCGCTCTAACTTTTGAACGAAGACAGATAGGAACAAGCCGATTCTTTCACTGAATTTGTCTCACTCTTAGCTATCAAACGAGCTATCGCACGACAAAATCCGTCCACTGGAAGCCAAGATCGAAGCGAGCTGTCCAGAGGGGGGGGGAGGTCAGTGAAATTTGATGAAAAATGTTTTGGTGACGGTCCCAGGTCGAAATTCCACACTTTGGAAAATTTTCAAAATTTTACCCATACAAAGTCACTCTGACACTTAGGATTTTTTCAGGTAAGCGAGCTCCGACCTAAAATCTTGTAACCGCTCTAACTTTTGAACGAAGACAGATAGGAACAAGCCGATTCTTTCACTGAATTTGTCTCACTCTTAGCTTTCAAACGAGCTATCGCACGACAAAATCCGTCCACTGGAAGCCAAGATCGAAGCGAGCTGTCCAGAGGGGGGAGGGAGGTCAGTGAAATTTGATGAAAAATGTTTTGGTGACGGTCCCAGGTCGAAATTCCACACTTTGGAAAATTTTCAAAATTTTACCCATACAAAGTCACTCTGACACTTAGGATTTTTTCAGGTAAGCGAGCTCCGACCTAAAATCTTGTAACCGCTCTAACTTTTGAACGAAGACAGATAGGAACAAGCCGATTCTTTCACTGAATTTGTCTCACTCTTAGCTTTCAAACGAGCTATCGCACGACAAAATCCGTCCACTGGAAGCCAAAATCGAAGCAAGCTGTCCAGAGGGGGGGGGACGTCAGCCGAAAATTTTTTCTCTCCGATTGACTTGAAACTCACCCTAGCGATTCAGAATTTCACGCTGAATCCGAATCTGACCTCCGTTTTCCCATCCGATGCTTCGTTTTGACGCTACACACCAAAACGTCCCAAATTCTAACTCTGTCGTTTTTCGAAAAATGTTGAAAATTTTTTTTCACCGATTGCCTTGAAACTCACCCTACCGATGCAGAATTTCACGCTGAATCCGAATCCGACCTCCGTTTTCTCATCCGACCACTCCTTCCACTCGAAACAACCCATTTTACAAGCCAACATTCAGCAGATTGCACCAAAAACATCACACACTATAGCCTCAAGACTAATCCTGGCGGTCGCCCAAGTCCACCACGACCGACACTCTATCGTTCCAGAGGGGGGGGACTCAGACCCGAAGCACCACGGCGGCCGACCACGACACTCTGCCGTTCCAGAAGGGGGGGGACTCAGCGATGGCGGCCATCTTGCGCTATCTGGTGTTCGCCGTTTTCTTACTACTCTTACCTATTCTATTTCCATCCTTGAATCTCCTTGTGATAGCTGTCTATCATCCTTTTTGGAAAGATATTGATAAACACAATGACAATGATGCCCTGTTGTGCATAATGGATATTTTGGAGTATGTAACTTCATCACCGGAATATTCATCCCTGAGAATTATTTTATGTGGTGATTTCAATGAATTGATTAACCATACTACGGATTTAGAGAACATCTATTCCTTCAGGAAAATGGTGCACCATTGTACTAGAGGAAACCGAATTTTGGATCAGATTTACTCCAACATTTCTTGTGATTGAGCCTACAATTTTGGCTCCACTGGGTAAATCCAAAGTAAGTATATAAGGGTAAATCACTTTGGGTAAATCTGATCATTCCGTTGTATGGTGGAAGGTACGTCGTGTTAGAAGAACTACATTTAAGAAGAGAATACGCAATTATAGCAGTGCTAACAAACTATCATTCTCCAAAACCATTTCCCTTGTTAACTGGAATCTTACTACTGAGTTTGTGGACTTTAACGTCGCCGAAACTGTTTTACAGAACGTGCTATGGTTTATATTTGATAGCTTTTTTCCATGGGTTACAGTGAGATTTCAAAATTCGGATACTCCATGGATGAATGGACAGCTCAAGATTCTGATGGACCAAAGAGATCGAGCTTTCTACAAGAAACGACATTGCAAGTACCTCAGATTGCGTTGCGATGTTGAGCGACTAACTTCATGTCTAAAGAAAGGTTATTTGAAGAGAGCTGAGGAATCTTGCAATTCTCGAGTGGCATGGAAACGTTTGCGTTTGGTCTCAAGAAATCCTTCGAATAAGATTTCAGGGTTGAATTTATCAGCTGAATCCCTCAACAACTATTTCTCCTCTGTATATCAAGAGGATTCTTCGGCTATTGATTTTGACGTGATATCTGCGTTAAAGGAAGCTGATTTGGGTGTATCGGATCTGGAAGTGGAGCATCATTTACGTCAGCTACACAAAGGAAGTGGCGGAGCAGATGGTATTCTGTACTGGATGTACAAGGATCACTCGGTTGAGTTGGCTAGTGCTATTTCTTTCATTTTTAATAAATGTTTCTTGTATGCGTCAGTGCCTTCCTTCTTCAAATTCGAGACTATTGTTCCTATCCCTAAGTCTAATAAGCCTAAGTCAGCCTCTGATTTTCGACCCATTTCGAAATTGCCTGTACTTTCTAAAGTGATGGAAAAATTGATACTTGTAAAATGGATTTTACCTAATGTGAGGGATAAATTGGATCTAAGACAGTTCGCCTATGTTCCTGGCGTAGGCAAAGGAACGATCACTGCGGCCACTTTACTGAATCATAGAATTCTGGAATTCTTGGATACAAAATCGGGTGCGGTACGAGTTTTGGCCGCTGACTATTCTAAAGCCTTTGATAGACTTTTGTTTTCATCGGTGATATCTGCTGCGGTAAAGTTTGATTTGCCTAAAGATATTGTCCTATTCATACTTAACTATTTGTCGAATAGAATGCAACGTGTTTCCGTTGATACCGACGTTTCTTCTTGGCTACCTATAACTAGCGGTGTGCCACAGGGCAGCGTGTTAGGGCCAATGCTTTTCTCAATGGTAATTGATTCTTTGAAACCTGTTTGCAATAATTCACTGATGTTGAAATACGCAGATGATGTTACTGTAGTGCATTTTGTGCGTTTTAAAAATGATGATCTTTTACAGAGTAAGTGGACTCATATTGAAAATTGGTCGCGTGATGTTGGTCTTCAACTGAATTTAGCAAAAAGTTGCATTATGAACTGTGTTACGAAAGCTCACCTGTCACTAAATGATGTTTTCTCGCTTGATGGCGTTGTAGTTCCTACTGTTAAGTCTATGCGCTTCCTTGGAGTCATCTTCTCTAACGATCTTTCATGGAGTGATCATGCAACCGAAGTAACGGCGAAATGTTATAAGAGGATGTATATTTTGCGCAATTTAAGGAGGGTAAGCTGCTCACCTGAGTTGATTTACCGTTGTTATGTGGCATTCATAAGATCTGTGCTTACTTATGCATTTCCAGCTTATTGCAACCTCCACAAGAATTTGTTTCAAAAGCTTTTGCGTGTTGAGCGTTACGCTGCTAGATTTTTTCAAAATTATGTTTTACTGAATTATCGGTTTTTGTCGAAGACATGTGTGCTAAACTTTTTCGTCTCATTGAATATGAGCCAAGCCATTCACTGCGATGTATTTTTAGTGAACGTCTTCCCAGTCTGCGGAATCCATTGACCTTACGAGCTCCTCGTGCTAAAACACGACAATTCAGTGAATCTTTTATTCGCTTTGGTCGCTAATTGTAGTGCTTATTGTTGTGTATTCTTTTATTTGTCATTTTTATTTTTGTCGCTTTTTAATACCTCATGCCCTTGTAATGCTTTCACTGCATCGTGAACCAATAAATAAATAAAGAATGTAACATAGCGATGAAGTGACATGACAAATACGGTATCATACGAGGCCGTAGGCCGAGGCTGATATTTAGGTCATGTCGCTGAAGCGCTATGGTACATTTGGTATGTCCTATAGCTACAAACAATGCTTTCTATGTAGTTGCCTGAAATTATTGATATCTAGGAAAGCAAGTTATTGTTCACTCAATATTATGAACTAGGGAGGCTGATCATAGATTTCCTTGCCGTTTTATCAGTTCATTTCTTGAAAGTCATCCTTATGATATCATTTTTGAAATTACAAATTTGTTCCAATTTTGAATTGATATTTTGTTGATCATAATTTCTGTAGTATTGCAACCGGTAGCGACTGAAATATGGCGACTAGCTCACGTTTTCGAGATGATTCCCAAGAAAGAGACAGGTTGTTAAATAATTCAGTATCAGAACACACAGAAAAAAGCACGAAATGCTCAATCAAAATTTTCAATGAATTCCTGCAATTGAAATACATTGACCTTAATGACATCACAAGTGACAGTGACATGTTAGATGAAGTCTTATCAAGGTTCTTTTCATCAGTGTTGCAAACAAATGGAAATGACTACAAAAAGAATTCATTTCTGTCGTTGAAAAATGGAATTCGACGATCATTGAAACGTTCTTTTGGGATAGACATTTCTGACAAGATCATTTTTAAGTGACCTTCTAACATGTATAGAGCAAAACTCAAAGACATAAGACAAAAGGGACTTGGAAACACAGTACACAAGCCTGCAATTCAGCCTCAGGATTTAGCAAAGTGCTACGAATCTTTGGATCTTCGTAAGGCTACGAATCTTTGGACTTTGTGAATCTTTGGTAAGCCATAGAAGTGAGGCATCGTTGAATTAAATTTACACAGATAATCCTTTTCTGCTTTTCTTAAATATGTGTCATATTTAATACAGAATTTCTTGATTACGTTCATTGTTGTTGAGATATTGTAATTTTCAATTAGAGTATATGTTTCTTCAGTACCTAAGTGTTCATTACATATACATCGCTTGTAATCATCATAGTTCAAAATGACAAAAGAACCACCCTTGTCTGCATTAATGATATATAAATTTTCTTTTTCCCTTAACTCCTTCAATGCAGTCCTCTCACCGGGAGGTAAATTGCTATTATTTCTGTGGATTTTGGGTAATGAGTTTACGCTACTATTTATCAGGTTTATACAACAATCCAGTGTTTCATTAACTCCTTTCGGAGGGTCAAATTTTGATGGATTTTGAACAAGTGGTTC
The DNA here is from genome assembly GCA_907163375.1 of Prostheceraeus crozeri. NCBI lineage: Eukaryota > Metazoa > Platyhelminthes > Polycladida > Euryleptidae > Prostheceraeus > Prostheceraeus crozeri. The sequence continues at coordinate 22,831 of CAJQUW010009245.1, forward strand.
TTGAACAACTTCATTTGTTACCACATTAGAAAAATAATCAATTAATCGTAATCTTCGCGAGAAGGATGCTGATTCATGTTGCACAGTATTCGAGTTAGTCTTTGGGAAAGGTGTAAATTTACATCCCCTCGATAGTAATGATTTTTCTGAATCCGAAAAATCAGCGTGAATGACGACGACACGCGGAAGTTACAAGGAGGATTTAGCTAACACGGCAGAGTCAATGGAAAAAATTCTTACAAAAGTAGAGACGTTGACTACTTTGGTTCACTCAGTTCTGTCTCATCTAATTGAAACTGCACCACAGACAGACAGACACAAGGAACTTTAGTACTTTGACTGATGATATCAAAGGAGAAATAAACAAATGCATGAGTGAAATGCAAGTTAGATTTCATACTGGTGGTGATATAGAAAAGTTCAAAGAGCAAAAGCTGTTAAAAAGAAAATTCGCTTACTACCAAACCTCCAGAAATAATAGTATCGCGAATATTTATGAAAGTGCTTTAGCGGAAGATGAGCCGAAAATTCCGCGTAAATATTGGAGGAGACCACTTTATCACATTACCCAAGAAGAAACTGAACATAGAAAATCATTGTCAATATCTGAGTGTAGGCATGAAATTCAGCGGCTTAGATCAATTGCAGATATTAAAACAGAGTACTGTATGTGTCAAAGATTGATAAGGAAGTAGATAATTACTTCAATATTATGCTTAATCAAGAAATTCCTTCAGAAAAGTTAAAAAGTTGGAGAAATGAGACGGTAAGAGAAGAACTTCTTAGTCAGTCCATTTGGGAGGGAAAAGTAAATTCTTTTCTTCAGAGAAACACTTAGTCTCTTTAAATTTAGGATTTACAAATAGATCTCATAATGCATTTCGGGATAATACTTCCAGTTATGCAAACTTCAGACCGAATGCGAATCGTAGGCAAAGAAGTATCTTTCAAAATTTCAATCGTAATCGATATAATAATAATAGAATAAATCTCAATCGATTCGGAAATTATCGCCCCATGTATAATTCTAACTTCATACGTTATAATAATCCTCGATACAATAATCAAAATTTATATTACAATCAAGAATCATTCAGGCTTAGAAATCCTAATTTTTACAAACCTACACGTGGACGTTCAAATTTTCAAAATCGTCAAAGCAGTTTTGGTCGCAACAATTATAGCCAAAGTTACTCTCTAAATCAACGTAATTGGAAATGTCAGGACGTTAACAAGAGAGATTTTTCAGATGACTTAAATGAATATAATCCAATACCGGTTGAGATGAATGATGATGTTCACCATGATGATATGCAGAACGATTCTCAATTTAATAGTAATTCTTTTTTATGCTAAATGAAATCAAGATAATAAATTTCTCAAACGCTGATTTTTCGGATTCAGAAAAATCATTACTATCGAGGGGATGTAAATTTACACCTTTCCCAAAGACTAACTCGAATACTGTGCAACATGAATCAGCATCCTTCTCGCGAAGATTACGATTAATTGATTATTTTTCTAATGAGGTAACAAATGAAGTTGTTCAAGAACCACTTGTTCAAAATCCATCAAAATTTGACCCTCCGAAAGGAGTTAATGAAACACTGGATTGTTGTATAAACCTGATAAATAGTAGCGTAAACTCATTACCCAAAATCCACAGAAATAATAGCAATTTACCTCCCGGTGAGAGGACTGCATTGAAGGAGTTAAGGGAAAAAGAAAATTTATATATCATTAATGCAGACAAGGGTGGTTCTTTTGTCATTTTGAACTATGATGATTACAAGCGATGTATATGTAATGAACACTTAGGTACTGAAGAAACATATACTCTAATTGAAAATTACAATATCTCAACAACAATGAACGTAATCAAGAAATTCTGTATTAAATATGACACATATTTAAGAAAAGCAGAAAAGGATTATCTGTGTAAATTTAATTCAACGATGCCTCACTTCTATGGCTTACCAAAGATTCACAAAGTCACCTATCTATCAGAAGCACAAATGGATCATTTTGGATATTTACAGTGTGATTTACCTTCGGATTTAAAATTCCGTCCTATAATTTCTAGTATAAACAGTCCAACCAGTCACCTAAGCTATTTTATAGATGAGCTCCTAAAACCCTTGGTGATCTGCATGAAAAGTTACTGCAAAGATACGTATGATTTTATCTCAAAATTACCGCAAACTATCAGCAGTGGATCGAAATTTGCCTCTTTCGACGTAAAATCACTTTACACGAATTGATCATACGTTGGGTATCACTGCTATCGAATTCTGGGTTTCCAAAAATAGAGACACTATCCATGAACGTTTTACAACGCATTTCATATTGGAAGGCATTCAGATTGTTCTAAAAAATAATTATTTTAACTTTGAATCAACAACATTCTTACAAACTCATGGCACGGCCATGGGGACAAAAATGGCACCAAGTTATGCGACTTTAACTATGGGTTTCATCGAAGAAAGAATGTATACTTTTGCAAAAGAAATATTACCAGCAGTTGATTATGATACATTTTTGCAATGTTGGTGGAGATATTTAGATGATTGTTTTATTATTTGGTATGATTCATTCGGAGATATTAATCAGTTTTATTCCTTCCTGAATACTCTAGACTCCAGAATAAAATTCACTTATGAAGTCAACGCATATCAGCTAAACTTCTTAGATATTCTTGTTTACAAAGAAGACAATAAACTCTAAACAGATATATACAGTACTCTAAGACTACAGATAGCCACAGTTATGTGCCGTTCAATTCCGGTCACCCAAAACATATACCCATACTGCGTAACATACCATACATCCTAGCGAAACGAATAAACCGAATTGTTTCGAAAACCAACGTTAAAGAAAAACGACTTCAAGAGATGCATGCAAGTCTTAAGAAACTTGGCTACCCCGAGAAACTGATAAGTGACGCGACTGCAAAAAAAAGCATAAACCTTCAGAAAAAACATTCAAGTGAAAATGAAGAAATCATTTCTTATGTGAGAGCCACAGAATTAGATTCATCTGCGCGCGCTTTGCAAACCGAAGCAGATAAACAAAATATTTAATACTGTGGTGAGAACGTACAACCCAAATAATCAAACCTTATTCTCGAGCTTGAAACTGACTTCAACATTCAAAAATTATGATGTAAGGCCTTGCTATAAATAACCAAAGTCTCTTTTAAACCTCTTGGCGAAAAGGAATCGAGTCCCACTAATAGGTGTTCAGAAATGTAACAACAAAAGGTGCGAATGCTGCAAAACATTAATTGTTGGAACATCTTTACCATATCAAATATATAATGAAAAGAAAACCTTTAACATCAAACATAATATGAATTGTGACTCAAAAGACTTAATTTATGCGCTTCAATGTCAAGGATGTAAAAGCCTATACATAGGTCAAGCTGGGGACTCATTTACGTGCGCGAGTTCGGGTACATAGGCAACAAATACGCGATGCAAATTACCGAACTCTCTATGTCAGCGATCACATATTTGGCTGTACTCAAGATTTAGAAGTATATTTCCATGTCATGCCAATTCTAAAATTACCACCTAATAGCACACGATTATACCGCGAAGAAAAAGAAAAACTATGCATAAGAATTATAAATCGAGATATATGACATTATCTCTTTGCCGTAGCATCTCTATTGATTTCTTTGTTGATCATTTTATGTGTGTATCTAAGTTACATAATTTTGATGTATTTGAAAGATATCTGGAATTTATGTCAATATATCATTTTATGCCCTTGAGAAGCCTGCAACAGGCAGAAACCGGTCGGGCTTTCTGACAAGCTAGTTTTTCTTCTAACATCTGAGTGTCGTAATTTTTATATTATTTCGTGCCATTTTTGGATTTAATAATTTTTCCTTTTTATGTATATATATATATATAAAGTTGACTTGACGTATAATGCAGGATTTCCAATACAACAAGCGTGTGCAGATTATTCAGTTGTATTATTTGCACAATTGAAAGGCGGCTTTTAAGATTGCTTTTTCATAAAATACTAATTTCAATATAAATGAATTAATTGATTGATAACTTGAATTAAGCTTTTATAGATATGCACTGGACTACTTTTTAGTGCTGTCGCATATTTTACCATTTAGCTGATTTGGGTGAATCTGTGAAAGTCTTCCTAATGCGTTTGACCTCCTGTGAAATTTGAATGTGAATTGCCTTGTGAAATGTGTTCTAATGGTTGTATTGAGTTAGGCCGACTCACACGCTTGTCAAACATAATTAATTTTCTTCCATTTTTGGTTCCATTATTCCATCAAGAGGATTGCCGTAGGTTGTCTCAGATAGTAGATGGCGAACTTTATCAGGCTGTAACCAAGTCTGTCTCAGAACAACATTTGAAAACTAGATCAGAATTAAGTCTTTGTTACATTTGAAAACGTTCAGCATTGAAGCAATAAAACAACAGTAACAAACTTTCTGGTAAATGAGAATGAAACATTGTAGAGTCATCGATCATGGCTGCCGTAATTCAAATGTGTTTGATAATCAATTATTAAGAAACTATTCTTGCAGGCACAAAAGTTTTGGAGAAATTGCATTTGAAACTGGGTGATGCCTGGAGTTGGAAGAGAGTCAGGTCCGTCCATCCTGGGTCCGCACTTAATCCGGCATGCAGTGTAATTGCCAACTCAGTGATTATCTGCAATGTACATGACTTTGTGTATAGCTTAGATACATTTAGAACATACCCAGATATTGAGCATCTGTAAAGAGAATGACAGTTAATGTATTTAGTCAATAAAAGATGACTGGATTCTCGCATGACCCAGAAATCGAGCTGAAGCTCGCCGAGGAGGTGAGCTCACACCTTTTCACTAGGCTGAAGCGAGAGTACGTCACACCGTCGCACATAGGTCATCAATTATCCAACTGAATTTGGCTGTGTAACTTATAATGGCATTAGGCCTACATGTAATTGCGTAATAGTGTGATATACAATAACAAGTTCGATAACAATAATAAGAATTTCTGAACAAGTTCGATTTCAGCCTATGTAATTACAATCAATTTCAAAGACCATAGATAATGAAACAAATGTCAATCATGCGTCTTCTGAGCTTCAATCCAAGGGAAAAAAGCTCGTGTTAAATTTGAAGATAAGGCAACCAGTTCTAAGAACATCAAATTTCTATGGAGTTATTGATTATTGAACTTGCTCTTTCTATTCACTAAGCATGCGCTATCACGAAATTGCGCAAAATATGAACATGTGCGATCTAACACTGAAATCTATGAAGCACTCTATGAAGCAGTCCATCTTTGAAATCGCATGGCATATCTTGAAGATGAAGTGAATTTGTCAATATTTGATGACATAGAAATTAATTTGTCCTGGAAAACCTGTTGTAATCACAATGCTCATTACTCAATATCTTGAAAGGAGTTTGTCGACTAATTTGTCCTGGCAATGATTTGATTCGGTTGGAATCTTTAGTGAGGCAGGAGTTGAATCAAATTGATCAACAAATTATCAGAAATTTAATCGGCCAATATGCCTAATCGCATCCGAAAGGTAAATAAACTTAGAGGAGACGAATCTGGCAACTAGGTGACCCACCCATCAGTCCTTTCAAGGACTGGTCCCTTAACAAGCCAACATGTAAGAAAGAAAAATATTTAATGTAATGTAGGAAACAAATTCATTTAATTGCAGTTAAAAACTTTCTGCTTGCCATAAAATGTTGCTGTTCTAACTAATTTCTAACTATTTATGAAACGAACTAATTGTCTCTCTTTGGCTTGTCTGATTGGCAAAGCGAGAGCGCATTGCAGAAGTAGCTTTTATCAGAGAACCCACGAAGTTCAACAGACAGATTTCAGGCAGGCCTGTCAAGTGAAAGGTATCATCTTTAACTCAATTTTACTCCGTGATAAATTCGTCAAATGGAACTATCGATATTTATAACATAATATAATTTTACCGATATTTTTATGTGTGCGCTTAATGTACGGTAGTATCGATCATCTGTTTCGTCAGAATTCAGGCTTGAATTTGCATCGCATTCAATAGAAAATTAATCTTGTTGTCCCTCGAGACTAGTTCTGGCCGTGACCATCAGCATTGAAGTCATCTCCAGACCCAAACAAGCAAACAAGGCAATTTATCTCTGTGTTGTTCATTCAAGTCCTACCAAAGAAATGGATAACAGTAGAATCTCTAGAATGTAGCCTCTATGCAGCTTCGTGCAATGCACAATAATGGCACAAAAATTGCATGCATTTTCACTTAGAAACACTTGTCAACCACACGAATCAGTCACAAGTAGTGCAATTCTGAACTTTTCATTGGTTATTCATGCCTGAAATTAGTTCCCCCGGATGTGCCGCGACCTTGAGTCAATTTCTAGCTTGTGACAAGCGACAAGTCAGGTTTCTATGTGGAGAAATCTGTCAGCTGAATTAGATACTGAAAACAGGACTTTTGTTGTACTAGTTAATGCACGACAGCGTCGAGACCGCTCCACTCTTCGCACTTCAGTTGAATCTATAGCGATGGACATCAGAATACTTGTCCACGGTATTGAAGACGCGAGGGATTTAATTCATTGCGTGCAATAAGGGTAGACATATGCTTCACATGTACGTCGTACAATAATATTTATCAAATATGCACTACTTCTCTTCTTTCATTAATGCGCGGCATACGAAATGTTGGCCGGATAATGGTCACGTAGCATTAAGAATATAATTGAAGTGATTCATGGTAGATCATAATTAGCGCTGATCTAACGAGATGAAATGACATGCTAAAGTAAACCGATCAGCAAGAATGACCAAAATACATTATGCACGCAAGTGGCATGGATTCCGTTTAGGCTACAGTTGTCGAAATACGATTGAAGTAAAGAAGTAGAATGAAGTAAAGCTAAGAACTGACCATCTCAATCTGCAATCTGTTGCTCAAATTCATTACTGAATAAACCGTATTGAGCCTATAGGAAGTTCCGTGAATATCATTTTTGTGAGCAGAAAAGCATATTTGCTTAGCTACAACAATAAGTTTCGTTGTCATAACACTTAACGCTTTCATAATCAGATAAGCCAGTGTATACTAGATATATCGCATTTCTAGCTGTTGTGGAAGAAATCTGACCTTAAAGTGCAATCATAATCTTAGAAATGACAAAATTCATTTTGAGTTATTAAATAAATGTTAGATCATTTCGTTATTTAATGTACAAAACTCGCAAATACATGGATCTACATAAACAAATGGAATTCTGCGATGTTTGACGCTCCTCAACTTGCAAGACGACTGGTATTGCAGCTCAAGAAGTGTCGCTTCACTGATGTTGGGTGACAATCTACAAATTAAAAATGATAAGAAACTCGTATGCGCAAATTTAGGAAGAAAACTTCAACTCTCGGACTAAGTTCCATATGGCTCCTCTTCTTGTCAGGCAGAATCAAAGAAAACTATGCAAATTAAAATGAAGTAGATATCAGTTTTCAGTAAAATTGAGTTTTTAGTTAAATTGAGTAGCCTATTCTCCGATTAAGGTGAGAGGCACTAATTTTTGACATGGAATGTCTTCAAGTTATGACCGTATGTGTTCATGAGCTTTTGTCTATGAAGCTGAACACATTAAGATCTGGCGTGTCTCCTAATGCCGACACGCACAACATTTTGGTCAATTTTGGCCATTTCTGGTCACATTCTCGCATACCTACATCACCAGTCAGAGGCATAATACACACATGAACGGAAATGACTTGAACTTGAAGACACTAAATAACCAAAATTATGACCTATGACTTAGTGCTTTTCACATCATAAGAGTAAACATGAAAATTTCATTCTGTCGAAAACTCCAATCTGCTTCCATTTGTATTTACATGTATCTTCTTTGATCCTGTCTGACAAGAAGCGGAGACAGATAGAACTCGGCGGACGCGCAGATTCATAGTGTAGCCATCGTTCGGTGAGAGTTTCAGTTTCAGCCTCGTTCAAAATGAGTTCTTTGAGCAGAAACTCATTTTGATTAAAAAGAAATCCGGTTCAAGGGTGATCACTTGATTTGCTCCAACTCAACAACGCATTACTGCAATTCATTACAATGATCAACATTAAAAAATCCTCAAATGCTTTAAAAATTGAAACAAGAAACACTTCAAAACTTTGATTTTATGGCCTGTTGCAAACGATAAAAATTGTACTTGAAAACACTTCAAAAACAATGACAGGGGATGAGGATTTTATCAGTCGACTCATTTAGTACTAATTATGAACAGTCGCAATTATGATGTTAACAAAACCAGGTAGTCATTGAGCTGCAACAAGCATTCTCTTCGTGTTAGTAAGTACCAAATTGCGACCTGCTTGTGATGTGACAATATTGAAACCGATCATACATTGAGCCTTATCAATAAAAAGGAATGTATACGAAACACAGTTTCAACTTCACATCATCGTCTGATCTGTCAGTCATAGTCGATCATGTCTTATCGTCGAAAGATGCCTGCTACGTGTCATAAAGAGTAAGATTATCATCATTCTGTATAATGTTACTTATCTACATCAATTAAATTTAATATTCTTGAATTCAATAAAAAATATTGCATAAAACTGTCAGTCATTCTCCATGACTTACTTTATGGTGAAAGGTAGACTTATTGGATAGGTTTCACATGTCCTTAATTGTCAAAATGATGCTGGTCATGTTTCCACAAAGTTAGTCATTTACTAACGATCTCAACCTTTATAGATAAAAAAATTACATTCAGACAGTTTGCCATGGTCGAACTGCTCATACTCATTTCGGAATTCGTCTTTTAGCATAGAGTATTTTTCACACTAAATAAAACAGATAACTTTATTTAGAGAATGTGTATTTTAAACTATGATTTTAATTCAATGTTTGGTATAGAAGTTGTGAAGCAACTACGTTTATCAATCAAAGGGTCTTAAAAAATCATGCTTTTATATAACACGTCTTTCAACAATATTGACATGGATATAAGATTTGTATGCGTAAAATGAGAAATATTGTCTTTGACAACATATTACCAGCTTTTACTACTGTAGCTGGTGTTTAGATGGATTCGACCGTCATAAATTGTACACTTTCATTCTCCAAAGAGCGTTGGAAATACTTAGTTCGCATAATAGTGCTCCTTGTCTTTCTTTACAAGCGCTATATTGACGACGTTATCGTGGGATCTTTACCTACTAACGATAGTGAGACTTTTAGTAAAATTTTAGATACTTTCAATTCGATTCACAATTCCATTCAGTTTACTCTCGATGTACCAAAGAACAACGTTCTCAATGCTTTAGATCTTAGTATAACTGCTAATGAACGCATTGACTTCACCTGGTACAGTAAAGAATGTCACTCCGACAGTTCGATGCATATAGATTCCTGGGTACCGTCTCATATAAAATCGAACTTCGTTAGCAATAGTTACAAATATCTAGAAAACCGTTGTCCAGACGCTAACAACTTGAAAAATAGTAAAACTAAAATGGATTTAGAACTAAAAATCAATGTGTTCAACCCTTTCATGTACCGTAACGTTAATAAGCCTACGACTAGTAACCATAACTACTCTAACAAAATCAATTTAAAATCGAAGTTCGTGAGCGACGGAGCTACCCGTAAAGCCAACAAACTAACTAAAAATTACGATTTACCTATCACAGTGATGAATCAACCCGGTACCAAATCAGAACCAATTTCAATTTTAGTTATACTGAAAGATGTGACTGCAAAATTTGTCAAGCGCTTCCTAATAGGTATAACTGTAGTATGCGCTATGTTGTATTGCGTGTTTATTTGCAGTCTATTTTTTCTATTTTTGTCTATTTTGTTTACGTGCAGATTATGCAATTAGTGTTGCATTGGCTTACATCTACGAATCGATCCTTCGGCGTCCGTTTTCCTGAACATCGTAGAAGCATTGATAATCTAAACAGTGCAAGTACCGTCTCAGATCATATTGTCCTACGTCACTCTGATCGCTCTGATCGCTCTTTCTCTATAAACGACTTTGATGTCGATATCATCGATCGCTTCAGCAACCCTATTCATACTAGGGTGTCTGAAGCGACTTGGATCAGGATCCATTGTCCATCCATGAATAGGAAAGACGAATTGATGAGAAGTCATTTTTGACATTTAAACCATCGCTTACCAATGCCAGTTTGTCCATGAATAAGTCCGCGGCGGTTTTGACATTGTATTTTCATTTGTCTTATAAATCAGAAACATCGCCATTACAAGGGGGTGTTTCCAATTTTTCGCTAGAAAGAAAAATGGCAACAAAAAAATTTGTACGCTACATGCGATCATGTTACACATTGACGCAAAACACAATTGACGCATATTGTGTTTTCTAAGTAAGAAGACGTTTCACATTTCAATATAATTATTGTAGCTGTAAAACTGTTTTTAAAACTTTTCCCGACGTTGCTGCTTTGTGTATGTTTATAATAGCTTGTTTTTAAGCATTTGATTTATGGTGCGCCATATTTTTTATGTCCTAATCTAGATCACATGCAATCATTGGTGAGCATGATGCAGACTTGTTTATAGGCGCCTTGATATTTTGTTCACAGCAGCAACAATTTAAAGCAATGAATTATAATCATAAAACTGTCTATTCATGGATTGTGAGAGAATTCAATGCAAATGCTTAGGATGCTACAAAGACATATATTCAACACGGGCACATAGTCAGCAGTGTGATATTGAAACACAACATAGGAAATTTTTACGAACAACATGAATGGATTCTTACGAATTCGTCTTATCTCGATAGCTTGAAAACATACATAAAAATTGATATCTGTAAGTAAAGACCAAAGTTGATGTCAGGTAAATATTTCTAACGGTCCATTTTGAAAGGACAAGAACAACTTCAACTATCATTTGGCAGGCACTATCAATGGCCCGCGTGCGGGCCACCATGCCACTCCGTTGATATCTAATGACCTGATCACAGAGTGAAATGATTTCAATGAGCATGTCTGTCGTAGTCCTATAATAATATAATGTCGCATTTCTATGGCCGTAGCAGTCTGGCAGCTACACACCTGTCGAAACAATCCGCTTAAGTCGGCGTGCGTGGGATCTTCAAGTGTAGTTGATAATGAGGGAATGTCCGCCGATTTTTAATCCAACGTGAACTTGTGAATTAGGAAAATAACTTCATAATTACGTGAAAATATATCGTTTTGATATCACTTTCGCGACATCAATGCTTGTTTCAATTATTTTGAATGCATATTAATCTTATGTTATGATGGCTTTTACGAGGTCACTTCAGTATCACGAGGAGTGAATATGTTAACGATGCAACAATTTGATGCGACCATAATGACAAAGAACAAAATTATATGGTTCCAGTCCACGCGACTTGCTAGGAATAGGCGTTTGGTCGAACATAACAGATTAAGTGACATTTCTGTGGGTATTCATGAAATACTGCTTCAAGCACACTACTGACATGTCGTCTAAGATAGTGCGCCTACAATAATTAATGAATGTTGCTTTTTGCAAACACAATGTAAATGGAATGTTTAAATATTGAGTTGCATCCTCAGTTGAAAAACGGGAACAGACTATTCAGGTCTATTCAAACTATCAGACTACTGAAGTCTACCCCCACTTCTCGACCGATGGCAACTAAATTTTCTGTTGTTCTATTTACATTGTATTTGCAAAAACAGCACATTTGACGGAGCCTTTCTTCCATGTGGCCGGGTTATCATTTATCCACTCTCAGTCTTTGTGTGCTGAGTGTTTAGCAAGAATGCAGAATGTACCTATTATAAGAGTCTTAGGTTTGACCCGACAAACGTTTGAACCAAGGTCTCCCAGACGCAGAGCGAACACTATCACAACAAGGCCACAGCGTCGCTACAAGCGCACTAACTCAGGCAACATGTCAGAGGGGTGTCAAAAGTATCATTCAATGAATACATGACGAAATTTCACTTAACAGGCTAATTGTGTATATCTCAAATTTACCTCGGGTACCGGGCTATGTCGGCAAGTCTAAATAAGGAGTTGTGTTGGTGATAAGTGGCGCACATGCTGATGATTCCTGATATCGAATGAATTGCCAGCTACTCAGATTTGCTCTCATTTTTCGATTAAAGATGCAACTCATTATTATTTAGTTATTCTGCTTAAAGTTTTCAAATGATCTTATGGGTAAATCCAATTTATTCCACAACATTTCTGTCTTTTCAACTTTGGGTCTCAGATTTCCGTGAAAATTTGCATATATACTCATTTTTTTACGCTGAACACGAAAATCTTAGCGGCGACCACACCAAATAAAAACTTTCCATAGAAATCTAGCACTTTTAAAATGCCATTTTTTCTACATCTCGGTCAGAGGACAAATTGATGTCGGTCAGATAGATGTCGAATAGGAAACTCTTCGGCTTCTGCATTTGGGTTGCTGATGAAACTGGTAACTTAGGATGAATGCTTGCATGCGGAAAGCGAAGTGACCAAAATGTAACGTGTTACATATAATGTCCGTTGACCGTGACCTACCGTGTCCTCTGACCGAGATTTTTAAGGTCTCGGTCAGAGGACAAATTGATGTCGAACAGGAAACTCTTCGGTTTCAGCATTTGGGTTCATGAGACTGCGGGAACTTTGGACGAATACTTGAACGCGTAAAACGAAGTGATCTAAATGCAATTGCATACATTATCATGTCTTTAGACCGAGACCCTTGTACTCTGACCGAGATCTTCAATTTCAACGTTGTCCTCTGACCGAGATTTTTTAGGGTCTCGGTCAGAGGACATTTTCGCGGTTTTTGGAGATTTTGAGAGGGCTAATTGATATAAATAAAAAATTTCTTTTGCAAAGATGTTAAGAGCTTGGATCCCTCCTATGTTGTGAAATTTCATCGATTCCTGACAAAATTTCTGGTTTCAGCATCCATATGAAATTTTTGGGAATATTCGAATTCTCTGGTCGAAAAAACGGATAAAAATATTTTTAAATCAATATTGCTCACTTGTAACGGCATCAAACTGAATTTTCTTTACGGATTTATAAACTAGCACACTAGAGGATTCGTTTGGTGCAAAACGTTTAATGGAAGAATCAATATTCTTCGAGAAAAGGTACCTCGGTCAGAGGACAGAAAACGTCTCGGTCAGAGGACATTTTTTTCATTGGACAATGGAAACCCAGTGAAAATTGAATGATTAATATTGATTATAACATTTAAAATAAGACTGTCTTAAAGAGCTGATCTTCTTCTTTCAGATGATATAAATATTAGTGGGTGTATTTTAATGTAGCTGATCGAAAATCCGTGTTGAAGTGAGAGTACTGCAACTTTGGACATGCCTTTTTGGTCTTTTTTCGGCAAAAAACGGCAACTAGTGAAGAAGGTCTTGGCTTTGTGACTTTTTAAAAACCATGCCATAATAGATGAGATCTTTACGGTTCGATTAAAAAAAAACTATTGAAATCGGTTCAGAAATATGGATTTTACAAATCAAAGACACATTTTCGTCAAATGTTGTGGAATAAATTGGATTTACCCTTATCATTTTTAAAGTTCCATTGTATTATTTAGAAAAATGCAACTTCACGATAAAATTTTCCATGTGAATTTATGCGATAATTCGTTTTCTGCAACTGAGACGCAGTCAAAACACTAATGTGCTTTGGAAAACAAAATCTCAAAAACAAGAACTATATCTGGTGGGAGCAAAATCTCTCCGAAATCATTCCCGAGATTTGTTAAGCTTCCTGGAGAAAGCTACGTCTGCTGATTCCTCGATGTATACGACTAGAAAACATCACTGACAATCATGCTCAATTATTTTGTGTAATTCTACATACTCCATGGATTCTGGATAACTTGAATATTTCGGTGTAGTCATAAAAAGTCATGTAGGATAGTCACAATAGCGTGAAAAATGTCTCTAAACAATAGTAGATATCTCGATAGCGTGCGAAATGCCGTTTATCATTGAGGAATGTTGATTTATTGAACGAAATCGTTGATCAATGACAAATTTTAGCAAATAAATAAGAAATGCCGTTGACTTATCAGCTTTAACGTGAATCAACGACAGATTCATATCAGCACACGCAAAAACCTGTAAAACGCGTTCTACATTTAGACATTGACACGTTATGTCACAAATACTGCCACTTTCTAGTTCCATGTAAATTTGTTTTATTATAAACAAAACAATGTAAGTACACTTCGTATTTATTCGCATTTTCAACATTCAATCTTGCAATGCTTATTATACATGTAATATACAAATGATAGTTTGATTGTCAATGCATCGAAAGGTTTGTTTAATGCCTCTATGTTGAGTTACAAATTGTTCTTATCTTCTTCATAAGGAAAATTTTGAGGTTCTAGTCAATAAAATGGACTTTCCATCCATTTTCATTTTGAATTCAAAAAGCTGAACCGTCACGAGGCTTACATGGAATATTGTCATTTAATCAGGATATCGGATGCAGCCGTTTACAAATGTTGCTATATACATTACTTACATGCAAGATGTAATTGTGTTTATATCCTGATACAAATTATGTCTTTTTGAACTGCACGCTTGTAGGCTGCTGATGACACACGCAAAACACGAGAACATCACCTGACATACATAGATTTTTCTCAGTGGTTTGGCAATTGTGTCTTACGTTAATGTGTATAAGTAAATAAATATTAATGTGTGAATGCACAATAAGAGTGAGTATCAAATCGATCTAAACATCGACCAAATACTCGTATACTGGCAACAAGCCAATGTCTATTAGTTTGCGGCATTTTTTAAAAAATCCGATGCCAGCTCAATCATTTCTGATCAGCGGTCCTGATAAAAGGCAGTGGAATAAGTGGAAACTAAAGATATCTATGATGAGTACAAAAGTATCTATGGAAGCTTCTATCGTCCATTGACTGTGTAGAAATTGTCCGATGTCTTCGTTGAGGAAAAATGAGTTATTTCCAAAAGTTAAACAATCGGAAGTTTTCCGTTTTTGAATAATACATAGTCTTTGGTCTTCATTATTCGGTGATTTACGAATGATTCGCTCTACATTTTTCTTTCTCTACTTCATTGCGGCAAACAATATGTTAACTTCTCCATTGAGCCGAAACACCTCAGCAGTGAAACGTGAGAATACCACCACATTTCAATCAGTATACTTAGTCCCTCACACGATATCTATTGAAAGTTAAAATTGGGAAATCGCTGTTACACGAAGTTCAACTTTAAAGAGGAAATGCTGAGCAGCTGTTGAGCAGCAGCGTCATCGCAACAGACGCATTCAATGTTCAGGCGCTGTCTCTAGGATTTAATAAAAGGTTTCAATGATACAGAGTTTAGGAGAAGCTAATGGTGGCCAACGTTCATTGTCTCAGTTGCCCATTATACCATATTGTTCTATTTCATTACGGTTACCTAGACAGTTATTGTCTGTGTTCACGACACTACCTCTCATCATTATTGAAACGTTGCTATCAGTTAGCTATCGTACAGTTGTATCATCAAAAGAGAAAAGTCAATTGAATCTAAGGCTTTTTTCAACACGAACATAAACCATTAGTATTCTGTTGGTCAACTGATAGACAGGGCACTTTGAAGTGAAACGTGTGTGTGGTCAACTTTGAAGCGAATTGCTGATATTATTGAAACAATAGAATTATTGCATTATTATTGAACAATTAGACAATTGTTTGTCGTTGATTTCATCGTATTTGTAAACCATTTCAAACATAATATGCCTTCCGACAGCGAGATGTCCGGTGACAAAGTGCGAAAGCGGTTGCTTGAATTGCTCGGAACGGATGAAGTCTGCATCAATGATCGTGATTTCATGCTTCGGCTACAAGAGAAGATAGAAGAGGAGCATCAAGTGAGTCTTTGAATTTTAAATGATTTTCAAGTTTTCATTGACTTATTTTATTCATAACGTTCGTCATATGACCTCACGAGAGCAAATTCTTGGAAACTGATCATTATTGCATAATGCAGTTACTGTAATGTAATAGCTGTGTTCACGTCAACTGAATTGTAGTTGGTAGGTCCGACTAAGTAATTCAAAACGTCTGCTTTACATGTGACCATTGTGAGGACTGAGGACAAAGCCTTATTAGACATATTTTACAATGTGGCTTGACAAATTGGTCTGACACGAGTTTATGTAGGGAAGGAAACCAAAAATGAGACTTTCATGCACACCCCAGATCTACACGAATCTGCACGTCTGCCGAGTTCTGTCCGGTTCCTGCTCTTGTCAAACATGCACCTTGTCAGAGAAAGGCACATGTAAATCCAATGGAAAGCAGATTTTTTTGCTAAATTGTGTGCGTCCCTGTTTTTCAGATTAAATGAAACGTACCGTACTGAAAGCGAGTTTTAGGGCGGGTAGCAATCGATAACGAGTTCTATTCAAATGTACTGTAATTATTCACTAGGGAAATTATTACTGAGTTGTAAGAGGCTTGTTTTAAAAATGTAACCCTTGCTTATGAAAACGACCAATATTCTTAGATCTGATGATATCTAAATTTTCCCTTGATATCAGAGCTATTCTTGATAATGTTGAAAACCTTTGACTGGCATGGGCTTATACTCAACTCAAAGGCTACTAGATTTCATGCTAAATAGTAATTAAATGATGCAAAATACACAGCATCGCCAAACGTCTCAAGTCCTGACCTTTCGTCAGCGGTAGAATTGGCAGAATTGGATTTTTGCATTCTTAAGACTTCTCAATAGACACTGGCGGTTGAATATGACCTTCCCTGACACACAATTCGTTCTCCATGCTTCTATCAATGCGTTAAAAGAACATTACCAGCGTGTTCTGAACAGAAGACGTCATGAAGACCATTTCTCCGAGAGATGACTTGATTTTCTCAGCATTCTATTAGAAGGATTCGTTTCTGACATGTGAATTTTCTTTGTGGGCGTAGCTCTCAATGGTTTGAAAAGCAAGCACGTGTTTGCATATTTTAAATTAATTGCTAATACGTGCATGAATGCATGCCTTATTAGATTAACTCTCACCTCACTGGGGTGCCCCTGCTTATTTCCGAAACCAAAGATCCAAATGCAGATCAAAATACGCTAAATGGAGTTCTTGTGACGACGAGTCAGAATATCATCATTGCTTTAATTTTCAAGGTCACTGTGGAAGTCAAATGCAAGGTCAAAAAGATGATTATTTACTATGTTTACTATGACAACTACGGTTTTAAATTTTGAATTTCGAACTCAAAAGTTCGAAGGTGAAATAGAATCTCCAACGAAATTATCATTTTCTGCTCAAATTGACACGAGAATACTTTCTTTTATAAATTCGAATGATTTTAATATTAACCAGGACACTTGAAAACATTCAAAGAGGAAATAGTGCAAAATATGACAAATCTGTTGTGCATTCAAATTTTTGAAATCTCATTATGACGAAAGTATTAAGCCGATGTTATTCAAAATTGGTGGAAAGCTGTGTAATACGTAGAAAATAAGCTATCTAAAATTTGGAGTTCGTATCTTCTTTCGTTCAGGAGCGAGATAAAATATTCGGTAGTGCATCCGCAGTGGGCGTAACACCTAATGGTTTGAAAAGCAAGCACGCGTTTGTGTATTTTGAATTAATTACGACTACGTATATTAATGCTTGCCTTATTAGATTTATCAAAAATTGAATTTAATTTTTGGCCATGTAGGCCTATATACACGTATGAACTTATGGATAATCATATGGCTTAATTCTGAGCGGGGAAATATCTGCAGTGAATCTTGGAACATGTTCATAGACTCACTGGAGATATTTTATTGATTATTCAAGCACAATTTTAAATAATGCGAGTCGCTGACGTTCAAGACTTGGTTCGGTTCTCATTCTGGTCATCTAACTCGTTCGAAGCCAAAAATCTGACTTACCCAATAATCTTCACATTTACATTGCATTTCTTACATTCGTAGTTTCTTGTATATCGCATTGTTTGAAACATTCGATTTTAAATGTAAAAATTCAGCTTATAAATCAATCAATATGTAGGCTTCTGCGGTTTACTTATTGCTTTTTACCTCCGGAATAGTAATTATCTACTTTGTGCAACCTTTATTAAATAGCTTCAGAAATGACTTCTAATGAGCGCAGGCTGGGGCACACAAGATATATTATAAGCTGTAAACTTGCACCATGACTTATAAAGATGTTGATACGAAGTGAGGAAGATAGCCTATCAAGTGCCAATCCTTCCTTAAATTTTCTCGATAATATCTTATTGTTTTTACACATCAGTTCAAAAGTAGATCTAGCGATACGAATGGATGAATACATAAATGTGAATTCTTGAAGATTAGAATTAATGAGATAAATTGACTTCGGAACTCTAAATTTTACTGCAGATTGTCTAATAATAAGCTTTTGTGATTGTCGTTGTCGAATTATTCCGCAATGAGGAAGTTAAGACTGTGTTGTTTTATGTAGATTATGATCTAATATAACCACCATCATCTATCCGGAAGAAAATCAATTTCAAATAATTTAGAATGATTCGTAGGCGTTCGATGTATTCAGTGAGAAAGATATCAACATACTGATTTAATACAAAGGGTACTTCACCTTACTTATGTCTTGGCTTATATATCTAAGCATCTGCTATCGAATTTTGCTAGACAAAATGGTTTATGAAGTAACCACTGAACTGAAACAATTTAGCTATATCATTCAACAATTTATTATTCAACGGCACGATCTTGACAACTAATGAACAGTTACGCGCTACAAGAGGCGCAAACAGAGCTGTCTAGAGAGAGGTCTTCATACCGCCCTTTTATCTCTGTCACAAAGCTGGTTCGCACATACAAGTTGAATATTTATCGGCATTCTCGGTGCAAGTTCTAAATTAAATGAAGCTTATTGAGTCACTTATGCTACGAATAAAAACCCGGTAATCAATTTAATCGAAATTAAGAGAGAGAGAGAGAGAGAGAGAAATGTTTATATTGTATCGTCGAATAGAAATCAGAAATAAAATACACAGATAAAAGTAGCAGAATGACAGTTTTTTTAGTCGAAACTAAGAACACATTCGTATACGCGTGCAAAAGCAAGTATAAAACTAATAGTCACGTTCATTTAGTGTCTCGTAGATGACCTTGAAAGGGTGCTACAAATGCGTGGAAAAAAAGAATTTTGACGACGCAAAGTTCTACAGAATGGTACGGCGACACGCCCACTTGGTAAATAACTGGGGAACAATTCTCTGATGGAAGTCTCTAATCTTTCCAGGCTGTTGAAGGTGTTGATAGCTTGCGACCATCTTCTAGCTTCAATGTCATCCAGCTTCAGATCACGCGATTTGATTTTCAGACAGCGCCTCTGAATCTTCTCCAGTCGGTTTGAGTCTGTTGAGGAGATTCCCACAAACTCTGAGCAGCAGTACTCTATCAGCGACCGAACCAATGCTTGATAAATGGTAGTGAAGTCATCAATACTAGTGACAGATCTGACCCGCCTCAGAATGTACATGCGTTGAGCACACTTTTTCTCGATGAACTTTACATGGCCTCTCCATCCAAGGTTCGCATCCAAATGAACCCAAAGAAACCGAATGCTGTCTTGGAACTTGACAGTTGGGATGGCACCCTCGATACTGCAAATGCTCTTGAATCCACCGCGGTAATTCACTAGACCAGTGGTTTTCTCCGTATTCAAGGTCAATTCATTTGACGCAACCCAATCTGAAATATTGTCAAGATCACTTTCGATCTCAGCAAGATCCTTTGGAATGCTGGACTTTCGGACTCTTGATAAGAAACAAATGTCGTCAACATACTTGATTATGTGGTTCGAGGGGAAAATAGTCTGAAGCGATGAAATATAAATGCCGAACAAATAAGGTCCTAGGAGGGACCCCTGTGGCACTCCTCCTGTGACCTTCATCAATTCACTCTTCTGTCCATCAATGCGTACTCTCTGTTGCCTGTCCGATAAGTAGCTCTTCAATAACAACAGAAATCCCGCAGGAAGATTCATCTGACTGGCCTTGGAAAGCAGCTTTGAGTGACAAACTCTGTCAAAGGCCTTGGAGAGGTCAAAGCTGATCAGAATAGCGGCTCCCGTATGTGGGTCATCGGAAAATCTGGTTAGAGCATCGTGAGCATAGATGACAGCATGAGTTGTTGATGATTTCTTCCTAATCCCGTATTGATTAGCACCAAGGTGAGCTGTTAGCTGGGGACGGATGCTTGATAGGATGACACGCTCGGCAATCTTGGCTGGAATTGGCAAGAGGCTAATCGGTCTGGATTTTTCTTTTACATTCTCCGAGGTTTTGGGGATCGGGATTATGTCACCAATTTTCCAGATCAGTGGAAAACGTCTTTGGCGCAGGCATTCACTGATGAGGTGATGGATCGGCTCAGCGAGGACCAGAGAGCACTTCTTGTAAACTGCAGTAGGCACAGAATCACTTCCAGTTGCCTTTGGTGGGAGTCGTGAAAGAATGCTCCAGATGCCCTCAACACTTAACTCAGGTAACCAGCAGTCGTCTGGAGACCCGTCGACGAAGTCAAAACTGGAGTTGTTGGCAATGCTACAGTAATAGTCATTGATCGTATTGAGCACCTCGGATGGATTACTGGAGTTTCTGAGCCAATCACTGGGATCTCTTCCAGATTTTCCCCTCTCCATGTTGACGAATGGCTATAGACCCCTTGCGGAATCCGAGCATTTAGAGCGAAAGTAGTACTGCTTGGCCTTCAGAATTTCTTGTTTTACCTTGACTTTCAAACCATTGAACAACGGCCAGTTTCGAGCACGATAAGCCTCCCATCGGCGGTTTATCAGGATCTTTAAAAGAGGTGAGATCCATGGAGCATCATTGTCAATCAAATAGACTGTTGTTTGCGGAATTAACTTCAGTGCATCATACATGAATCCATAAAAAATATCACATTTGGTGTCGATATCATTCGGAGCATACAAGCGTGAAAAGTCATTGTCAAGGAAAGATCTTTCAAGATAGAGAGCGCTCATTGTCGATGACAGAGCCATTACGTGTTCAGTCTGTGAGTTTTATTCCTGAATTTTAGTATAAATTTAGTGTGATAAATTTTAGTGTGTTACCCGCTTAATAGAAACACCTCCAAATTGATCCACATAAAACTGGCATCAGTTTGGGATCAGTTCTGGATCTATTGTAGGATTCTATTCAACGCAACTAAGAATGAGAATGTGACATACGAGAAGCAAATGTAGGTTAACTGCATCATCGTCGTATTGAGCAACTCTGATAAAAGCCGAATCAAATTTATTTATATGTGCATGCACGAGCGTCTGCCTACAGTTAAAAAAATTTGGCTCTCTCTTTTGTCAATGAGCCAATACACTTTTATTTTCAAATTCGTTGGAAAACATGCATATGCAAGTTTGTCAAAGCTCAATTAATAGTGCTCGTAAAGCAATTCATTTACAATCTAGGAGGTTTTGACTCATCAACAAATAATTTTGTCAAGTAAAATCAGTAATAGACTTAGCTTAAATCAGACTTGCATAATAATGCTAGCTTAAATATATGCTGGTGTTTTACTTAGTAAAATGCTCCTTTTAAAAAAATCCCTTTTTTCTTGCTTTCTATTTTATTTGTACATACTTAGTATACTTTTCCTTTTCCTAAATGTTTTTAGTAACTTCATTTGATTTCGTATTTTCTAACTGTCGCAATTAGTACTTCTTTTTGTAAAATTCATTTGGTCTTAATTGCACCTTGAGTTGTAGATATCTATTCCACCACCTTCCGTCCGCAAATTGTATCACGTTGTGTGCAGAATGTCTTTGAATCGTGTTAACAGTCAATAGCAGTGTGTATCATAAGTTCATTTCCAGTGTATCCACCATGAAGAGAACTGGACGAAAGATCTCGTGGAAATAAAATGAAGAACCTACTTGTGGCATTTTTTATTTTTAAAGTTAATAAAATGCCTTGAGAGATTTTATGAAAATTCGACAATAAACTAAATACCCAAAAATATTGCGATACCAGTAGTAGTAATCAGTAGCAAAAATTGCATCCATAACTGTCATTGGGAAATTGAATTAGTGATATTATAATCCTCCTATCTTACCACTAAGACAGCTCATTACACCATTTCAAGAATATTGGGAAATTGCTTTATCCAACATGCCTCCACAAAATCCACCATCTCTTGTACTTTTAATGTCATTCGATGTCCTTGGCTTTCGTTTCACGACATTTACTTGATCTTGTAAAATGAATTGATATTTTTATATATTCTTACCTGCCTTCGATAAAAATAGAAAAAAGCTTAATATACATGGATATACCTAATGCAACAATACTGTCCTTTGACTTTGTTAGCAACGAATTATAATTACTAGGATGGTCAAGAAATTGCTTCAACCCTTTGGAAATCTACAAATATAATAGTTGAAAGCATATCTTGGCCTTCGGTTAACGAAAGTGACAGCCACCGATGATGTGGGAAGCAGTGGCTACATTATATTCATCTATACTTTTCAAACTAGGATACCTCGTAACGGGATATTTTTAGACTTCCTTGCGATATTTCCTTGTAATTTCAATTCACCTGTTTTGGACAGTCTTCACCTTGACAGCAGCATGCGAGTACACGTCTCTTATTTGACAATTAGTCATCTCCCTATATCAAGAAAGATGAATAAAAATACTTGATATCTATAATAATGCAATTACGTGCATATAAATGCACCGCTTATGTCAATGAAATTAACAAACGTCGATCATGCTGCCTACGTGCACACTGCGGACCGAAACCTGAACGGATCAAAACTGTTTGCCGATTAGATTTCATTGTAATGTTAATAATCAAAAAATAATTATTTATTAATGTTATTAAAATTATTAATATCAACAATGTACTACTTAGTACAGAGAATAGAAAATAAGAAAAGTTCGCTGAAATATAGCATACAGAAATTTGTCATTCATACATTCACCAGTGTTTTGAAGCTAAATACTTTTGAGTAACGCAGTCTTATCTAGGCATTAAAGGATGTAATCGCAATTGTATGGATCAATGAATTTGTTGGAGAATGTATACTTCTATAACAGATAATGCATTTCACAAAAGGCTTGGCGCGAATATTCGAATCCGACTGAACGAATTAATCAAATGCGAGCTATAGGCAACCTTATTAAATATTCCTTCATCAATGCATCTCAAATTTCATTTAGCTCAAATGTATTGATTCGAAATATTTGCATTATCGTACATGTTGCATAGCTTTTTTCCCTCATGATGAAATCTAGGCAATAGTCATAAAATTAGATGTGTGAACTGAAAAAAGTTCCGATCAGTTATTGCTGATCCAGAATAACGATCATCTGAATCAGATATCAAGATCTGGCTTTATTTTTTCAGAAATATTTTCTAGTTAAGCGTTGTAATTATAGCAATTCATTTATGAAAATTTTCCATCGAACGAATTATCAGACATTCTTATTTAAAATTAAGCAATTAGTGACAGATATAATTGAAACGCCTTGATAAAGGCCTTTAGATATTCCACTTAATCAGATACAAGCAATCTCCGTCTGAATCATCTGCTTCTGTAGGCTGCAGTCTATTATACATGTAGATGCCTTTTTTATACAATTGGTTAATTTTTGAAATGTGCTATTTAATGTACACACACGCACAGCATAGTACAATGTGTGCAAATGCCTAAATTTCAATTGGTCTGAGATAAAGTCAGTGTAGGTAGCCTACATGTGTCTATTTCGAATATCTATTATTAGACTTATTCGTGATATGAATGAGCACAAATATAGAGCACATACATGTAATTGACGCTATAGGCATTCTTTTTTTGGCGCTGCGTTGTAGAATGTGCTCTGTGAATGATCAAACGGTATTTCAGGAAAATCAGTGTGCATCAGTAGCAAAAGGTCTTTCCATCAGGCAGAAGACGCATTCATAACTGTCATTGGGCAGTCGAAGTATTGATATTATAATTCCTATTACTGTCAAGTCAATATGTTTTAAGCGACTAACCGTCGTTATCATTAGGGCATAGATCAGGTATTCTGCACCCCAATTGGAATCAAGCATCATTATCACATTGCATCGAAGAATGATATATACATGCAATGCACCTATATACTCAGTGGAAGTTTGGGATTCACGCGAATCCATCGAATAGACGACTCCTTCAATTTTGGATTCTCGTCCGGCCCTTTATCACTACACCAGTTATAATATCATATCACAAGCTTCCACGAGCAGAACACTAGAACCATAGAAAAACGATGTTGTTCTCGTAAAAAAACTCTTTATCGAGGCCTTTCAGCTGCCGCCGGCAGTCATCGTCAGGCGAATGAATCATGCAGCTAACACTTATGAGAATACAGTGAAACTTCTGTAAACCGGCCACCGGCCGTACCGGAAATAATGGCCAGTTTAGAGGGGTGGCCGGTTTAGTCTTTAGGTGTCTTGAGTACTCTCTTAAGACGTTGCAGACATGTATACAAATAGCACTGTACATGTGGATGTTTGTTTGTTTATTGATATTTGTGCGAGTATATATTTGTACATGTAGTATTTACTCATGCAAAGTTGTATTTTTCTGTACATTATACACTGTACGTAAATACCTTGCATGTAATAAAAAAGGGTAGAGAAATGTATTTTCCTTTATTGCAATTACGAGTCGATAGAAAACAAATCGATAATAAACGAATCAATAAAAAACAAATCGATAATAAACAAATCGTTAGAAAATTGTTGTAAGAAGCACTTAAGATATGAGTTCCTTAGATCACTACTGTCAGAAGCTATCTATGATGGTCTGCTTCTTCTGGACACGTTTTTGTACGACTAGCTGCTCAAGGTCGGTGATGATGGTATGCGTCTTCTGTAGAATGGAACTGACGGTTGTAGTCTGATGAATCTTCTTAACTGCTGCTAGTGTTTCCTCAAGTGAAAGGTGTTCCTCTGGTGTCGCCTCTGGTGTAACGTCTTCCTCGTCACTCTCTTCGGCGTCTGGCTGTTGTGTGTGACTGGCTATCAGTTCCTTCTCCCAGTCATCGGGGTCATCTTCAGTTGGTAAATGGTCATCGAAGCTGGGGTCTGCGTTCCTGAGTCCGAGTTCCCTGGCAAGCTGGACATCTTTGCAATGTCCTGGCAAATCCCTGGCAATCTTTGTTTGGTTAAGTTAGCATTCTTTTCATACTGGTCGATATATGCGTCTTTTTTCCTAATTATGTCACCAACAGTTGACTTCCCCACGTTGTATTTCTCTGCTAGTTGCCTCTGTGAGAGTTTTGGTATGGTGTCATGATCTTTTATTAAGTTGAATTTATCACTGAGAGATAGTTCCACATGTTGTCGCTTCACCGGTCGAGACATGACTGACGCATCCTTATTCATTTTTTCTGACCTCAGAGATTCTTGGAAGTCTAATGAGCCGCGCGCGTAAAGTCGGCTTCTGTTTGGAGGAGATTGCTAACCACTGACTCAAAGGCTCATCTTTGCTTGAAGTTTTGACAACTTTGTCATCAGGAAGAAATCTTTATTGTGTGCAAAAAGAACCGGCCGGAATAATGTGGTGAAAATCATTTGATTTATATAATAAGAAATATAGAAAATCGGCCGATATCCGGTATAGAGGGGTGGCCGGTATTTTGGATAAAATGCTCACTGAAAGCAATGCATATTGGCAGGGACTTTTCTGAATGGCCGGTTTGAAGGGAAAACCGGTTTTATGAGGGACCGGTTTACAGAAGTTTCACTGTAGTTCACAATCATGCAAGAAAGAAATATAAGAACATCATAGAACTATCATTTAAATACATAGTACAGAAAATACTTAAAACATCCTACTATAAAACAAATAGAAGTAGAAGCTAAGAAAGTCAACGATTTTAGAAATGTTATGAAAAAACCGAGAGTCTCAAGACTTCCACACATCACTCAACGTATGTTTGACTTTGTTCTCAGAGTGCAGTTTATGAGTCCATAGCGACTCCTTAACAATTCGTTTGCTCTAGCTGCTTTCCCGATCAATCACAGTGGCGTTCTTTACTCTGATCGGATGACCTGATGACACCGCTTCGTTCGCTTCTTGTCCACAAGAGGCCGGAACCAGCAAAGATACTGGGCTCGATTTACAAACTTCCCTGTAGCGAGGAAGGATGCTCATGGGTGTATGTTGGAGAGACGTCTCGTCCGGTGGAGGATAGACTAAAGGAGCATATGAAGTCAATCAAGTCAATGGATGTTTAGCGATCTGAGGTAGCCAAGCATGCGGTGTCATCAGGTCATCCGATCAGAGTAAAGAACGCCACTGTGATTGATCGGGAAAGCAGCTGGAGCAAACGAATTGTTAAGGAGTCGCTATGGACTCATAAACTGCACTCTGAGAACAAAGTCAAACATACGTTGAGTGATGTGTGGAAGTCTTGAGACTCTCAGTTTTTTCATAACATTTCTAAAATCGTTGACTTTCTTAGCTTCTACTTCTATTTGTTTTATAGTAGGATGTTTTAAGTATTTTCTGTACTATGTATTTAAATGATAGTTCTATGATGTTCTTATGTTTCTTTCTTGCATGATTGTGAACTATTCTCATAAGTGTTAGCTGCATGATTCATTCGCCTGACGATGACTGCCGGCGGCAGCTGAAAGGCCTCGTTTTTTTACGAGAACAACATCGTTTTTCTGCGGGTTCCTCTGGTGTTAAAAAAATTATGTCAAGCCCGTTATTTCATTCTACTAGAACCATATGTCAATTAAATACATAATAAATTGTTTTATTTTTCACCGTGCGTATAATGTAGATATCCTGTCACTTTATTTTACCTGTAAAGCAGATTACTGCACGGGCGTGTAGTAATATTTTTATTATTGCACTGGTTGAATTATAGATTTCTATATAGATATATGCGACTGAATTATACAAAACCCGCTTATTATTTCACCATAGAATTAGATTAGTTATAATGGTCATGATATCAGTGAAAAATAAAATTACCTACACAACTCGTGCAAAGATATCCATCTTTTGCTTTCTCCTCGCCCTTCGGCTCGTGCATAGATATGTTGACCTCGAAGAAAGCACTAAAGATGGATATTTTGCACTAGTTGCGTAAATAACTATTATAAATTTGCTGAACACATAGTTTGGTGCAGATATCTCTTGCATTCCAATGATCTCAATGTATTATTATGAAAAAATATCCCACGGAAAATTTCATGACATCCTAGATGTCTTAGTATCACATATACACATAGAAATTGACAATACCAAAGAAATGAAAGTCCTAGAATGGAAATTGCATGAAAATTATGGCACACGCCGGGGAACTTAGTTGGGGCAAAATGCAAATTGTACGAGCTAGTTTCCATTTTTTCTTGTTGGCATTCATATTTGTCAAGACAATTTGTGATCTGGATTGTTGCTCCTTGTCCAAAGATCATGTGTACAAAAGCAATAGTGAATTTACAAAATGCTGCGCTGACAGGATGACAAAGAAGGAAATCCTTTTAAACGTTCTGTACGTTCATCATTTTGAAATATCGCTCCGATAATCTATCAATAGTATAATCAGACTCTTATGCAACTTCTAATGTCGATTTACAGAACATGCATAACTCCAGCTTGAAATCAGAGGCCAATGAATCTTAGAGTATTCATTTTACTTTAAAGGGTTCTCCTGTTCACTAAATGTGAATAATTTTCAAAATCTCTGCATGCAGTCGAATATCAGCTTCCAAAATATCACATGTGTCATTCAATGATTAATTGAAAAGTTCCAGCGACATTTCATTTATTTGAGAAATGATTGTCGGTAAAGAAACTTTCAATGTGTTTATTCCAGAAAAGCGCCAGGTTTCTTTGCCGCTTGAAGAAGAAATTATCCAATATTTAGACTTTCTATCTGTGAATTCTTCAGATGTTCTTACAAACAGCACACCGACCACTTTCAATTATGACTTAGTGAACCAATTTTTAATTCTCATTCCAATATTGAAAAATTGTTGTCAGTGACTGCTACAAATAGACACACTATATTAATCCATGGAATAGTAGGCTATTTCACATGAAACAATGCCGCCATCTCACTTGCAATTCTCTTCATGAAAATCCTGTAATTAGGTGTCAACAACTTCCACAACCAACTTGACAAATCGTTTGACTATGATACAATGTTTTAGATCGAATCTGATCTACAAACCATAGATTTTTCCATGTGCCATCATTGTACATAAGCAAGATATCAAACTTCCATTCTAGTGTACTATTATCTGCTTCTATGCATATACATGGTCTGAAGAGCTGGAGTTCAACGGAAAGCTCAGCTGCTTCGCTATTATAAGCACATAAAAGAATTGCTTCAAAATTTTGCGAAATGGAAGCCAGGATTGGAACCTTATAGGTTCCATGTAATAGGGTCCATCGACGAATTCTATCTTAAATGAGCGCATACTGTAATCTTCCACTGTCCATTGATACCCTGTGCGGAATTTGCTTGGTGGTATGTAATGCTCTATAACCTGTGACAGCAATATTTCACGATTTCTGTCTTGTGTAATGATTAAATTGTGCACAATTCTCTTCATTCATTAAGCAACCCCGATGTATTTGATTTTTGATGCTGCTACAAGTTCACTCATTCTTCTTCATAGAGGAAGTCGCAAATAAATGCACAAGTTTTAGTTGATCCATTGAACCATTTGTGCATTTTATCAAGCCTAATTCATGTTATCTTGAATATGATAATCTGTCATGCTATATGTCAAGAATGTCAAAATTTCTTGCTATCCATGTCTGTCATTAGGATCTGAGCAGTGAGTTAGAAAATAATAATTTGACGCCATTGATGTGGTGGTTTGAATACAATTGATGGAAATCATTCACGACATCTTCATGCGCTAAATGACACGAATGAAAATGAATGGATTTGGATATTTCCACAGACTTTTGCATGTATTTCTATAGCATTTAGGAATCCATGGCTATTGCCTAATATATTCCTTGTATGTATAGGATATCAAACGATTTTTGAAAGCATTATCAACATTACAAACGACGGCCGCAGGCCGGAACTTTCAAAAATCGTTTGATAGCCTATGCGTAATCATACGTAATAAAAGCAAAGCTTGACAATTGCAAGATATCTTAGAATGTACTGATGCATGTGTTCTTGGGACTCTGGGCTCAGCAAAGGGCGTGGCCTACTTTGCTTTTCTTGCTCTATTTGTGAGACGTCTTTGTACTTTTTTCTCCTTCATTTCCCCTCTTTGTCCCTAATATATGTAAAATAATATCACCTCTATGATGATCTAGAAATAGAACTTGCTAAAGTGGTAAGAAAGTTAGCTGAAAAAAGAGACTTTATTAAACTCACATTTGTTTTGGCATATTTGTTATTTGTATGTAATCTTATTGTGCGAGTGAGAATAATTTTATTCTGTGTAGTCATCATATTTCATTGTATCACTAAATTTTCAGATAAATTATTTGCTACTTTTAAAACCGGGAAGTTTTTCAACGAAGGAACCACTAAAAATGCTCTTGATAAATTAATACTCCTCATATCATGTTGGAAGATGTCATGAATATGACTGCATGGACAATAGATATCGCTACAAGACACTGTAGTACCTACAGATTTAAACCGGCTGTAAAAAGCCATTTGAAGTGTTATTCCTAAAACCGCACTGCACTGTATGAATCATAAATACAAATATGGAGAGATTTATGATATTCATGATATAGTTAAATTGCATTAAGTTTGCATTATCTGCTGAACCTCACAAAGTTTGAATTTGTATTGAATTGGCGATGAAATATTTTCTACACAAAAGTTCTGTCACCGTCTTACTCATATACAATCTTAATTACCTAATGTTGTCCGTCTACTGAATTATGATCTACATGGCAGACTTTAAATATTTGTTTAATTTTGAAGACAATCATGAAGCCTTGTTTCATTTCCGATATGAAGATTGTGAATTGACATACTCTATTCAGGAAGCATGAGATGAACAGGTTTTCGAAAGAAAATGTAATTATCAAGCATTAAGGCAGTGTTTCGGAAATATCACTTGAGTAGTTCCATTAGCTTCGCTAAAATTTTACTAAAATCCCATATTGAGATGTATTTGATATTTGTGCATTTATATATTTACCTAGTCTCTGACATAAATGAGAGTATAATCAAACACAATGAATGTCACCGAGATTTTATTCCTCCCACAAATTTATTTCCCTAAGTAGAAGTAGGCCTGAGAGAACTTGCCATTAAAATGAATTCCGATTAATTAGTTTTACTTGAAATTCATCGCCACGTTTTACCGCATTGGTTGAAATGATTTGAAAATCAAAGGCAAATACTCAAAGGAAATATCGCTATACCTATAAATTACAATTCGTTGTTAACACATATCGGCTTACATAATTAAAGAACCATATATTCCACTGATGATTGGAGATCGGGATGCGAATAACATGACAGATGACATCAAGGAAAATTCTGAGAATTTCATAAAATGTCGTTTTATTCCTCTTGAAGGGCAAAGAGATACGTGCTTATGTAAAACTTAGTGCAGAATAATACTACACTGCCATAAGATTCAAATTCTCGTGCTATCATCCGGCAATAGTGTTTGCTTTGTTCAACGTTGTGCAATTCTCAGTAAATCTTCAAAGACGCCGGAGAAACGTTCTACAATTTTTTCGTGAAATTGAATTCCTAATATTCAAATGTCTTTTCTTGTCTAGATATTTGAATACTTACATAAAAACAAATCTCTAGTTGAGTTTACATGTAGAAGCTACTGCTCGTTTTTTCATTTCACATTTTAGTTTCTGAAAGTACAAACACTTTCGATTCCAGTCAGTCAATCGTTGTGTAATTAATTTTGTGATATCAGAGTTGATGTAATAGTTTAAGAAATGATAAAATCAAAAAACATGTGAACCATAGTCTCTTTGCGATGATTCAAAAATCGGGCTTGATGTTTTGTTTTCCTTTGGGGAATCTCGTCAAAACAGTATCTTTGTCAAATCAAATTTATTCGTTCAAGCACCATCGGTCTCCATCGTCAGGCAAGTCTCCTTGCAATGATTGTCGGTCAGGGGATTGAGGCAAGAATTAAAGCGCTCTACTGTAGACATATCTTTCTAGGTGAATTCATGTTCAGAAGCTCTTTCAGAACCCGGCAACAGATGTCGTCTCGATTGCGATCTTTGTGCACTCTATCAATACAAGTCCTGTGGCGAGATTGACAAGGTTGCAAGAAGACTATTTGCTGTTTCCTTGAAAGGAATGACAACATGGAAGCTGCGTGATGACTTGAGAACTCTCTATAAATGCCGCATTTCCTCTATTAAATGCCGCGGCTTTTATTTACAACCGCCTCTTTGAAATGTGGCGTTTATTAGAATGTTGTGTTTATCAAAATACATGATTTCCCACTTATGGCATTTTTCCAAATTGAATAACAACAATGATTATAGGCATTTCACCATTGATGAAGAACTGCCAACAAAGCGTGGTGGTTTCGATTCAAATTGAACACAGTTCGGGACTAATTTCTTGAACTTACCGATGCTTGTTTTTACGGTTTCCTTCTCATGGTCACTTGAAGGTGGGGGCTGAAGGTGGGCTATCATAATACATGCTGTATACTGATAGTATACATAATGTACTAAATGCTGTGCAGTATCATTAAGCATTCCAGTGACGTTTGATAACTATTTCTTTGTATTTTAACTTAGCAGATGATGTTTGTAATACACCTTGTCACTCTTTTCTAATTTTCTTGATATCAGAGATGCGGCGATTATTGAAAAGTTGTTCTCTCAGCTGGGGCGCTTATTAGAGGGCACTGTCTATTAGAGGAAATACGGTAGTTTAAATAGTTTCCCAACAAACTGCATAGATATCTTGTTTCATGAATGCAATTTATCAACCGTCCTATCATAGGAATTTGTGCCAGATGATTCAAACAAAAGTATTTTTTTGAAACGTGCAAACTCTGATTATATATTTCGTTTTGTGTGAAGCATTATGTACCATAAGAATGGTCAGGGTATGCGGTTAATAAATATGACAGTCAGATTTTCAAATGAGTATATTATAAGTAGTATATAATTAGCGATATCATATTTTTTTCTCAAAAATATCAAGAAAAATAAACTGAAATTATTTCAAAAGTCGTCAGTATTCCACAAATCGGATGGAATATAATGTAGTTGTACGAAGCCGAACATCATTATGTGTCAGTTAAATGACAACTTCTCAGCTGTTCAGTGTGGTAACCATCGCACTGCTAGCACATAGAAAGATGACGACGAAAAATTAGCATCACTTTTGGGAGGAGACCATCAGTGTTACAGGATGGCCGCCAACAGGAGGTTCTTCATACTTCAGTTGATGCTAAAAACAGCTTTCGTCTCTCCTTGAAATTTATTGACCAGATTAAAATAGTTAATTAAAAGATATGTACAACCCCTACGCGTTTCAAGCGTTCGCTCTTCCTCAGGGGATAATTCGCTAAAACCAGTGTTGTTAATGTTCTGTACATCCCGCCGATTTTTCTCTTGAGATCAATAGTAATTCTTGACTTCGTAGTGTAGCCTATCTTTTTAAGATAACCCTCACACGAAGAAGTTGAAAGGAGTTAAGTCGGGGATCTGGGGGGGATGCGCTCCAGTGCATCACGACAACTCATCCACTCATGGGAAAATGTTCTTCCAGCCAACTCCACACAGCGAGGGCAAAGTGTGGTACTGGTGCACAATCCTAAAGGATAAAATGATAGGGC
Source organism: Prostheceraeus crozeri (assembly GCA_907163375.1). Lineage (NCBI taxonomy): Eukaryota > Metazoa > Platyhelminthes > Polycladida > Euryleptidae > Prostheceraeus > Prostheceraeus crozeri. The sequence goes on from CAJQUW010009245.1 coordinate 55,678, forward strand.
TTTTTGCCAAAGTATCAACATAGAAAACTCATTTGCAGAAACCAGAAATCATCCAGTTTATCCCAACTTGAGACTTCTGGCCAGAAGATATTCAAAAAACACACTGCTACTAAGAAAGTCCTCGGCATCTCCAGGTAAGATTGACTATTGACGCTGTCGGGGAAAAAAGAATGGACCAATTAGGCCACTTGACAAATGACCACATTGCCAATCATACGACAACCCTCTCGTAATGCAGAGGTTTCTCGTGATATTCAGAAGACTCTTCCGTTTTCCAGATGCAACAGTTCTGCTTATTGACTTCCACATTAATGTGATAGATAGCTTCATCACTGAAGAAGACGTTTTCCAGGAACTGTGGATCGTTTTTGGATCATTTCAAGATCACATTCACAACATTTTTATCTTTTATCCATGTTGCAGCGCATGGAGAATCTTCATTTTGTATGCTTTAAAGCCGAACGACAAGAATACATTTTCAAAAATACAAAACAAGTAGCCGAGTAACTCAAATTCATCTCAGCATTCGCTCGACGAATTGATTTCTTCGGAGATTCTCTGAACGCTGCTTCTTTGTTTTTCGACCGAGCATGCAGTTTGTACAGGTCCACCATTGACATGTAGCACATTTCCACACGCAAAAGGGTTCTTGTGCCATAAGATTGCGGATGCTCTTTGTGGAGCTCGCGGATGTCGACCAATACGGGTACGAAACCGTCGACTTGCATCCACAAATTTCTTAAACTCCTCGTACCAGATGGCAGGGTGAGTCAAAAAAAACGTTATTTGAAGTTTGTGAAAAATCTATCTGAATTGTCATTCTGATTTCTTTCTCAAGTTGACTGATTGAATTTCTATGGTTTTATTTTCCATATCCAAGCACCAAATCAATGCTCTAAGTTCAAAAGATTCGAATTCATATCATCGAAGGAATGGCTTCTGTACATAGTTTATACAAGTGTATGTACAAGTATTCATTTAGTGCTTCATTCATGCCAAACTATGATGGAAAGGAAGGCAAGGCTTGTTGCATGGGCGGTTACATTCAACAATGTGTCCGAAGCAAGGAGAAAATACATGGATGAATTTCATGAGGAAGCCCCGCCTCCACCGACAGTCCATCGTTGGATGAAGAAATTCCTTACGTATGGGGATATGAATAAGCATGGAAATGGAAGTGGTCGTCCAGTGACGGCTACAGGTGACGATATCTTTACCTCCATCAAGCCGATAATTGAAGATGACCCGAACGTTTCTACGCGTCGCATAAGCAACACGCTTGGAGTCTCGCAAAGTAGCGTCGTTCGCTGTCTTCATAAGAAAAAGTATCATCCCTATAAGCCAACCTTCGTCCAGGAACTCTCAGATGACTATCACGACCGACGTCTCGAATTCTGTCAATGGATCCTCAATTCCTCACTTCAGCATCCTCAATTCCATCTCCGAATAGTTTTTTCCGACGAAGCTGTCTTTCATGTGAATGGAACTGTAAATAAGCACAATCTGCACTACTGGAGCACTGAGAACCCTAAAGCTTTCGTCGAAAAGCTTCATGACCGAGATCTGTCACTGTATGGGCCATGATAGACCATACTGGAGTGCTGAGTTACGACATCAGTGAACTAACGATGAACAGCGATCGGTACTGCAATGTTCTGAAACAGCATGTTATTCCCTTCTTGCGACGAAACGAAAACCAGAGCAGATTCTATCAACAGGATGGAGCCCCTCCCCACTACAGCAACGCAAGTCGAAGAATCCTCGACGAAAATCTGACGGGTCGGTGGATTGGTCGAAGAGGACCAGTTGAGTGGCCACCCCGTTCTCCAGACCTTACTGTTTGCGACTTCTTCCTGTCGGGAGCGTTAAGAGACAGAGTGTATGCGCGACTGCCAAGAAATACGAGAGAACTGACAGCCTGCATTCGAGAGGAAATTACTTCTTTCACATCTAACGCCTGCATGAAGGCCTATGACTCATTTGTTCGACGATGCTCTCTTTGCATTCAGCAGGAAGGTGCTCAGTTTGAGTCGCTGTTGTAACCACAGCTTGTGAGGAGCAGCTTTTTCAATGTTCATAACCGCCTGTTGTTGCATTTTATTGTAACTTATAATAGATATCCCACAAAAGGTAAATAACGTTTTTTTTTACTCACCCTGTACACGCGCTGTTCAATCGTGTGCGATATTCTTAATGGTTCTTCTAACCATTTTTGTTACAACAGGCACATGACGATTCAAATCGAAGAGATCTAACATTTTCCCTCAATCGCATCAATCTCCCCTGAATTTCAGAACCGAAAGATGTGAAAGTGATATGATTGCTATATATCATGTAAAACCGCAAGATCTGATGTGCTAGAAACTGTATTCACCATTTCTATTGATTGCTCGTAAGCAATGTAATTGAAGAATTATAAAAATACTTTTTTAATCACCCTGTACAAGTTGGTAATTGCGCAATTAATCTACCCAGACATTCAAAAGACATCACGGAAGAATTGGTGAAAATAGGAAGCGATTATTGAGTTTGATGCGGAGTTTAATGTGAGCTATTGTGGGCCATAAAGTTAGGGGCTCGTGCGCTTCAGGCCAGGTTGCAGGCTGACACTTACAGGATGTGCTGAACAGACTAAAGTTGTGCATCACTTGAACTGATAATTTTGGTCATCAGACATTGAGCCTACATTTCTAATCATGCATAAAACTCACTTATCAAGTATTCATTCCGAACCATCGCTTTACTCGAGAATTCCGTGACAACTCTATCTCAGAGGCGAGGGATCTGACTTTGACCATTTGTGATCGCTTCAAACCCAATTTAATATCAATCAGAAAGAGATAAAGTGCATCAAGGTTGGTATTTCCTAATTCAAATTTCATGAGAATGATGGCTCAGTGAGGTCTTTAAAACTGAAAAGAATGCAAATAAGGACAATGGCTTACATTGATGTTTCCTATCCCCATTAAATAATGTATCGATCACCTCTTATTTTGTCATTTTGATTCGATGCAGATTCATGCAAATTTCCGTAATAAGATTTTAAATGTCCGTTCGATGTTGGCTTTGACAATTGATGTAGTTAGGTCACTGAATTTCATACATTGATGCGAATTTCGCTGTTAACAATGAATTTAACTTTAATGTGAGTGTCTATTGATGTCCGAATAAGATAGCTTTTATGGAATCTGCTAAACTTGCGTATTTGTCTAGGCCTAACTGATGGTTGAAATTTGATTGATTTCGAGTAACTGAAATCGTAAGCCAGACTCTGTGTTGAAAGTTAAGTGAGCATTGTTGGATTTGGAAGATATCATTGCGGCACTTTGTTGTAGAAGGTAGAATAATACCCTGTCATTCATACAGGGTAAACTGGTTTACGGTGAATCGCGTCATCACCACTAAAATGAATGAAAACTTTGACTGCTTCGGTAAAGCACAAAACATAGACATGTCTATATATATACGAGTAAAGGGCTTAAGGTAATTGTTATTCATTAGAATTGAATGTATGAAGTTATTCCCAAGTGTTTCATAATCCTTTATTTTAGAAATTGGAAGAGCAGAAACTAAAACATCTTCAAGAACAAGAGAAGAAACGTGAAAGAAAACTCATTCTTGAAGGAGTGGTGGAAAGGAAGTCCAAACATGACAACGTGAAGAAGGAGAAGAATGTGAATGAAGAGAGTGAATACATTTCCTTTGAAGATCATTCCTTCGACACTCAGCGACCAAACAATAATTCCTATCGACTTACAGAGAAGGTAATCTCATGGCTTTGCCTTCCCAGTTAAGTAGGAATTTGAGCGTGCCTCTTTTTAGCATGCCGTTTTTCTTCTAATAGAAACCGGGTGGTTGTATTTAATTTTGACTTATCTAACACATATAGTATTGGAGGTTCGGGTTCTATTACAGGCCAGGGTTGTATTAAATCACAGGCGATTTTTTGCACGATATTCTTTTTTCGAATGATTTTTTAGTTGTGAAAAGTAGCAACGAGGTAACGACCAATTTTCTAATGCACAACGCTTGAAGAATGTTTAAATTGGATATCATTGAAATAGTGAGTAAGTATAGTAGGCTTACCACAAAATTAGTGAGGTGTGTTTTCTTTAAATTCAAATGCATGTACCGGTATTTGACATGTAGTGAGCTTCCATTAATACGCACTTGCAAACTGCTAGGGCCTATGATCTCCCCTAGAAATGAAAATGCCACCCCTCTCCCCCAATGAGTACTCTCCCAAGCCGATAACTGCTTGTCAGTTTACGTAGGCTAAGATGTATTTTTTGCTTGTTTGTCTGTTTACCCATCTCTTTTCGGCCATCCACCGGGTTTGAGGCTCGAGTTGTGTTTAATGTTGACTGTCCTGACCCAGGTTCTATCAGATGCCTTGGTAACAATAAAAGAAATGCGGTTTTGCAAAAATGGAGGTAGACATTGATAAAGTTGTCGGTACGGGACGGCAGTCATGATGAAAATAGGATAAACAGGTTCTCTCCAAGTTTTTCGTTTTATTCGTTTACGATTCACCCGACGCTTTCGCCTATATACAGACAGTCTGAAGGGCTAAATTGTCGCTGGACAAGTCGGTTTTAATACATAAATCAGTCAGTGAAAGCAGCTCATCTGATCATCTCATGACGTCTGATTATTTTTGGCACGATCGTCGCAATATATCGGGATTCAGCCGCGCTCATGTAGTAATCGCTGTTAGTTGTTGATCCATAATATGGTAGTGGAAGTTGTTAATGGTCATCACCTTAATCATTCTTGACTTTCATTGAACGTTCGCTAAATGCACTTTTCTGGTCTTCATACCGTAAACTCAGCACATGTTCTCTGTAGCGAACATGAAATGAGAGACAAGTTTGACCAATGCAGCTCTGGTCACATATTTTGCAGGAAAATTCATAAATGACATATTTACTTTTACAGTTATACTCACTGACTAGGATAGTCAGGATGGTCCTAGTCAGTGGTTATACTTATATCTATGAGGCAATTTTTTACAAATGCTGCACGAGTGTGGTATTAGTAGAACTCAACATTGTAACGTATTGCACCAAGTATATTTACCAAATTGCAATATACAAGCAGGGACAAATCTATAGACAACAACAGTCCGATTATTAATCAACCACTATCTCGATAACACTAAATCATGCTATAATGAAGTCATGGCAATAGAATTAAACTTGAATGATATGTAACGTAGTTATCTAACAGTACAGTGATGATCTATGATTTCCTTATACAACATACATAACTTGTAACGTAGCTATCTTACAATGCACACTGTGCCATTGATAAATCCATTATACAACATTACCCCCCCTAAAAAAAAGAATACAACAAGCTAACTTGTAATCAATTCCGTATCGCACAGTTCTTTTACGTTCCCTTCTAGGATATCTTTTATTGCTCTGTTCTTGGTTATTCTGACTGTTGATTTTAGTTATTGATGATATACTCGTGGATGACATTTTCTCCCTGTCGCTTCTTTCATTTGGCTGGCCCCTCTTCAGATGATAGTAATTTCTTTCTATGACCTTCCCATTCTCTAAATGTTCTAATCGAAAAGACCAATTGGACAATCTTTTTGTGATTTTGTATGGTCCGTCATATCTTGGAAATTGTATTCCTTTTTTTACTGGAAATATCTTCGCCATCACCACATCCCCATCCTTGAAATTGTTTGCAACTTTTTGTTCTTTATTGGAAAGACTATCATGTTTCCTTCTTTGTTCCATCATGTTCCACATAGCGTGCATGCTTCCTCAATTTTTCTATATATTCCACTTGTTCTAATTTCTTGTTCTGTCTTATACCTGTGGGCTAAGTATCGGCAATCCAGACATTGGGCATTGTTCTTCCAAATATTATTTCATACGGTGTGAATCCTGTACTTCTATGCTTTGTGCACCGCACTGCTCTTTCTATCAGTGGCAGAACATCAGGCCAATCTCTTTCAGTGGAGGATACTGTTGCATAGACCATGTCCTTCGTAGTTCGGAAAAGTCTTCCAATCATTCCGTTTCCTTGTGGATAGTAAGGTGAAGACTTCGTTTTCTTTATCTTTAATACCGATCACAACTCCTTGATTATTTCATTTTCGAAACTTGTTTCTCTGTCCGAGTGCACCAACACTAGTGTTCCGAATACCGCAATCCAATTCTTCAGAAGGGCTTTTGCAACTTCCGTTGCTCGTGTGCTTCTCATTGGAACCAAAGCTATATATCTGGAATAGTTATCAATAATTCCTAAGACATATTTTTCCCCATTCGTACTTGAAGTTAGCGGACCAGCTATATCAAGTGATATTTTTCAAATGGAAAGTTACTTGTTAGCGAATTTGCTTCATGCTTGACAACTTTACTAGTTTTCCTTCTTGCACAGAATTTACACGATGCCACATTTATCGTTACATCCAGCGACATACCTGGCCAATAAAATCTTTCTTTTATTACATCCATTGCTTTCGACAATCCTACATGCGCTAGAGATTCATGGATTGTTTGCATATACTCTTTTCTTTTCACCTTTGGTATTACTAGCCGGTATGATTCTTCATGTGACACGTAATACAACAGACCACCTCGAAAACGCAGTTTCGCTCTTTTCTTCCATAGAATCTTGCTATTTTGATTGATAAGTTCAACAGGCTTCGCTTCGTCAACTGTACCTGATTTCAACAATTGAATTATCACTTTCAAATCGTCGTCCGATTCTTGATCGAGTTCCTCCTCCCATGTTACCATTCTCCGGCAAAAAATTTTGTTATTATCGCTGTCTCCTTGCAGCATCTCAACATTTCTTTTCTGTTTTGGTTCATTGTGTTTTATTTGGCATTGTTCACATTCCGGAATTTGAGACATAGCATCTGCGTTTACATGCTGCTCACCAGGTCGATATTTCACATCCATGTCATATATTTCCAAATCTTGTCGCCAACGGCAGTATTGACTGGTGTTAGGCTCTTTCCAATTTAATAACCAACATAATGCTCAATGATCTGTTCTGATGGTGAACTTGCGACCCAACAGGTAATGTTTGAAGTACGTCACAAAGTAATGTATGGACAATAATTCCTTTCTTGTAATACAATATTGTTTTTCTGACTGACTCATCTTTCTCGATGCATAGGCAATCACTTTTTCGTCTGATCCTTGAATTTGGGATAACACAGACCCTATACAATCGTGGCTAGCATCTGTGTCTAGAATAAACTTTCCAAATTCTGTTGGGAAACTGAGGACGGGTGCTGATATCAATGCATCCTTAAGTTTTTTAGACGATATATTCAAGTTCTCATCCCAAATCAATGTAGTTTTTTCCTCTTAACTTTTTGATTCCATTTCTCTTTAAATGCATTTTCCAGTGGTTTTACAATGATCGCATAATTTTTTATGAATTTGCGATAGTAGACAAAAGGACCTATAAATGATCTTAAATCTTCAACTGTTTTTGGAGTAGGCCATGATTTAATATTCTCAGTCTTTTGTGGATCCGTTTCAACTCCGTTACTTGAAACCTTGTGTCCCAAGTAACAAACCTCTGATTTTAAAAATTTACATTTCCAAGGTGACACAATTTTACACCTGACATACGAATTCTTGTGAATATTGTTCTAAGCCGCTTTATATGCTCATCCAAGTCTTTTGAAAATATTAATATGTCATCAAGATAAATCATTCATGCCATTTCTCTTTCTCGAATATCTTGTGCATTAGGCGTTAAAATGTTGCTGGTGCTGCTGAAATACCCATAGGCATTCTGAGGAATTCCCAATGGTTGGTGCGAGTACTAAATGCCGTTTTACCAATGTCTTCTTTTTTCATCGGAATGTTATGGTATCCTGAAGATAAATCTAGCGTTGAAAATAATAAAGAACCATTTAAAGTATCCATCAATTGATTTGCGTTTGGAATTGGAAATATAGGTCGTTTTGTAACAGAATTTAATCTCCGGTAATCGATAGTCAAACGAATATCACCATTCTTCTTGGGTATTGCCACCAACGGTGCGTTCCAAGGTGACTCACTGGGTCTTATAATTTCCTTTTCTGCGAATTCTTGTATTAGTTTATCCACTTTATCTTCCAGACCAAAAGGTATTCTTTGATATGAACAAGCAATAGGTTTAGTTGAGCCTGTCTCAATCTCATGTTCGGCTAGATTAGTCAGTCCAATATCATCTTTTGAAATGCTAAAATGTCACAAAATTCCTCTAATAATGGCAATAAGGTTTCTCTGTAAATTTTAGGAAGTCTATCAATCTGATCTTGTAACTGCGGCAACAACATATTCCATCTTTCGGAAGTTGATTCACTGATATTTCTGATTCTTTGACTGCTACACATTTTATGACTGTCTAAGTTATCAAAATAAAGTTCACATTTCCCGCAATTGCGCCTTTATTTTAATGCTATCCTCAAAAGTCCATATTCGCAGGGGCACTAACCTCTCTTCATTTACATCACACAAATTGGAAGCCACTAGTATATCATTATTTCTGACGTATGTAGGCTCGATGAGTCCGTTTCCAACAAATACACCACTCACTTTTCCTCTTACGATATATTCTCCGGCAGAATTTAAATTAATACTGTCATGAAACTAAATTTGGGCATTTTTCTCCCATGCGCTTTTGTCATGCTCTTCATTGCTATTTTGAGTCTGTGTAACACAAATCGCCTGCTCTCGACTCACAGAACATACTTCGTCACGTTTCCCTGTGAAACTGATTCCGGATAAATTTTTGACAGAAATGGTATGGAAAGTCCATTCACGATTGCCTGATCATTCGGTGGATCAATCAGCATTTTCAGACTCTTCATTGATCGCATATCTAGTATAACCTTCGGAAATATACCTTCAACCACCAGGAATTTGCAACACCTCGTTATTGCCGGAAACTCCACCTGAAGCTCAACAGTTCCAATAACACGCATTCTTGAGTTGTTCGCACACTTAATCATTCGATTCGACTTTTTCATATGAATTTCGCTGTTGCATGAAAGAATGTCCTTCAAGGAACTTTCATCGATGACATTCACCTCTGCTCCTGTGTCCAATAAAATTTTGCTTCGATGGCCTTGACAAGTGCCTGTGATGATAGGTTTGTTAGCTGCTTTTTCCAAATGGTGACATGAAATCAAAGTTTTTGGCCTCTTTTTGGCTTTACCTACGATATAATCTGACCATTCATTCACTTCATCAGGATAGGTGGTTCGTCTTCTCTTCATATTTCTTGTATTCTCCTTATTGCTCTTTTTCTTGTTTTTTCCTCTCTAGGCTGCTCCTTCTCTTCTTCCACGGATATGACTTTCACTGCTGCTGCGGTTTGGTTAGTATTTTCCTGATAACTTACATCTGAGACTTCTGATGACAGTGATGATGCAGACCGGTCATCAATCCAATTACTTTCATCTTCCAATTCATGGAGAAGACGCACATTTCTACGTTTTCCGTAGTTGTTCTTGAAGTAACATCGGTTTGTTGTGTGATTATTTCTCCCACAAATTGAACATGAATGTGGGCAGTCTCTTGCGTAATGTCCTTCTTCGTTACAATTATAGCATCTTGAATTCTGTCTTCCACCTGCACGATAATTGATTTCATTCCTTCTTTTCATCTTTTTCATTTGTATCAGTCTTGAAAGGTTTTCCGTGATTGGGCCTTTTTACAACTTGGGCATATGTAGGCCTTTTGGCATCTTCCTTTTCCGCTTGAATAATAGATATTATGCGGTTTAGTTGTTTTTGCATAAGTGACATTTGATTTTGCAATTTTTGCATATCATTTATTTGTGCTTCCACGCTACTGTCCTTAATCATGTATCTGACCACTTCTTCACTTTTTTCGCTATTCTTTTCACGCTTTATTTGATTGTACGCTTCTTCTAGTGTATCGATCTTTCGATGCCTCAACGCCTTCCTCACATCCTCCTTGAAAATACTATCACAAAACGCTTCAATCATTCGTTCTTCTCTTTCCTTCGGGTCTAGTTCTTTCAATAATCTGTATCCTTCTCTTCTGATCTCTGATAAAAAGTCTCTGATCGATTAGTTACTCTTCTGCTTGTGTGAAAACGACTTGACATATAGTGATATCTCAGATTCTTTCGGTTGGTGTAGCTCTATCAGTTTTTTTGACAGCCATTCATAATCGTTTTGATGGCTTTGGAATTCCAATAATCCACACAACTCCATCTGCATATCTTCTGTAATGGAATTGAGAAGTATCGTCGTTTTAGTTTCATCATCGACTATTCCGCATGTTTTGAAGTATTTCTCCATTTTGTCTAGATGAACTTTGACATCATCTCCAACATCACATTGTCGTAGTAATCCTATCGCATCCCTGTATAGTAGCCGTTGAAATAGGGATTCCAATAGCTTTGTCTGTTGCTCGACGACGCCAGTTGTGGTATTAGTAGAACTTGTCATTGTAACGTATTGCACCAAGTATATTTACCAAATTGCAATATACAAATACACATATTTTGCAGGAAAATTCATAAATGACATATTTACTTTTACAGTTATACTCACTGACTAGGATAGTCAGGATGGTCCTAGTCAGTGGTTATATATCAATGAGGTAACATTTTACAAATGCTACACGAGCAAGTATTTTTGTCCGATTTCTTGAAATTCGAAAGAAAACTTTTTCCAGGTTTACTGCTAATGCGTATTAGAATATAATATTTATTTCATTGATATTTCTCAAAAAACCATCGCCAACAAAATCAGAGGAAATTGGGACAGTCAATTCTGGACATCCTAAAGTATATTGAAAATTATCATCTATTGAGTTAGACGTATCATGTATTTTCTGAAGTGCATTCTTATCATTGGAGAAGGGACACGAGGCTATGTCGTCGATATATCTTTCATAAATGGGTGACAAAATATTGTGATTATTTTTCAAGTTTATATGGCCATGGTTTTTCAATTAATTCCGATAGCATCAACTATAGGCACACCAACCCAGAAAGATGACTGTTTTTGCAAGTGTTCTTCCTAATCAAGAAGCTAAATTCATCGTAGCACACATTGATAGTAGTAGCCTACTAACTCTTTGATAAGTAAATTGAAATATAAAAGTCAATATATTGTTAATAATAAACAAAATATTCGTTTCACTTGACGTTGAAAATCTCTGCCCTAGTATACCGATTACGAATGGCATATGCATGATAGAAACGTTTGTTATAACACTACATGTAGAATCATAGATTAGATTGATCACGTGATCGATTGGCAGAATGTCACACTGCTGGCGAGACAGACGAACTGGCCCCGATGACTGTTTGGTGCATTTCACAAAGGAGCGAGGAATAGGAGCGCTGAGCCGATGCGACGTCTGATTACCCAATATATACGGTATATATATATACATGTATATGACCTTCGGTACTTCTATTCTTCCCCTACCACATTTTTCAAGTTTTCCAAAATCATCAAATTTCGCCAAAGTTAGTCACATCGGGTTTAGAATGGACTTCATCTGTCACTGAGTGACACTACAACACGACTGAGAAGTCTTACTTGAACCCTGGGATGAAGGATTGTTGCCTTGGATACTCAGTTAGAATACAAGGTACAGCTGTGATCATGAACTTCGTATGATTACTGTCTACAGACAAATAACGAGCAGTTGTTTAATTCTGGGGCTGTAAATGTTCTCACAAGTGAGATAAGACACACTCAACGCTATGCGACGTTAGTGAGACCGCCCGTCGGAGCAAGAGAAGATCGTTGACGATGCAACAGTTCCGGATGTCAACAACAGAAATGTGGGGGGGGGGAAATAGAAGGACCGGACCTTCTCCTAGTGCACTGCACCGTTTAGCTCAACGACGTGCACCTAACAGGGCACGAAAATTCGCCTTTAATTTCACTTTAGTTTTTTACGAATAAAGCGTCGGATTCGAGTAGCACATTTTTTTCTAGAAGTTCAAAGTATGAATATTTAGAATAAATATGAAAACATATTGTATGAACGAAGTAATCATGCTGTAGGCTACAGCTTCAATAAATCCATATTGATTACATTATCTGGAGCAGAACACCAAAGTTTGGAAAGAGTGTAGTTCACTGCTGCCTCTCTCTCACTTGCAATTTTGTAAATTGTAAAACGTTGACGATTTTATTAATTTCGGAAAATCTCGTTTCTTGTCTTCTTGCATCGACATCGTTGATTACACTATTTATTTACTCATGAAGAATAATGGCAGGCAAATCAAGGCAAAAAATATGAATGGAATACGTTCGTGCATGAGAGATGCGAGAACTATATTTCCACTTGTCAAACGACTTCTTTATTACAGTTTTAATTTCTGAATGATTATTCAATTTGAATTTAGCATTTTTACTTCGTCTATCAGTTTTAACAATTTTCAACATTATTTGTATTCAAACATAGGGAGATCCGTGGCGATTTCTGTTTGTCTTTAATTTCATCGGTTGTTATCTTGTCATTCTTGGCAATATGTCAGTTCATTTCAATATTAGTATCAAAACGTATAAATTATTCTTTCATAAAAATTGTCTTTCAACTGAAATTGTCTAAACTAGCGGCGGTGATAACGTTAAACCAGTCATCTTTTAGTGTAAGTAGGGTCCATGAGCTACATAATCATAAATGGTCCATGAGCTACCATAAGCATGCAACATCATGGTTTGCAGTCAGTTTGTTGGTGATGTGATCTTTTCAATAAAAGAACTTAGAAATCGTGGAGACTCTTGGAATCTGCTACATTTTTCATTACCAAAATGAGGTAACTAGCTCTAAGTTTATTCAAAATTAATTCGCTATTTTTGAAAGCTATTTTGAAGCAAATTATGTCATCAGAAATACTTCTAATTCGAAGTTAAATCTCGAAAGCAATTGTTGCATAACTACTCTTCTGCTCAGGGGCACCCCTGTCCCCTTTTCCTCCCTCAGTCAGGGCAAGGGGTGATGTTCCCTTCGCCCCCTTGTTCCGGCATCGCTGGCTCAGAAACTATCATACTTTTCTTTTTGACTGTTTGCACATTCAAAAATAACTTGATCGGGAGGTGAAAATAATTTTGAAAATGAAAATGGAAGCAATTTTCGAAAACGATCAGCGTTTTATCTTAGTGATAATTGCAAAGTTAAGTGACTATCAAATCTACTTCATAAATTAGATGTTCAAATCCGGATATTTCGAATAAAAATATTTTCAACTTTGTGAATATTGGATCAATGTGCTCAGTGTTTCTCAAATTCATTAGAAGATATAATTCAAACCTTCTTAGAATAAAAATGTAGATTTCTGAGATATTTCGTAGACGATGACCTGAAAACAAAATGAATAATTCAGCTTAATAGCGTCCCAGATGTTTGATTATGTGGACTTATGTTTGATAATTTCATCCATGAACATTCACAATGTTGAATTTCACATTATTCATAGTTCTTATGTTTGTCTATAGCTTGTCAAAATCAAAAGTGATGGATCTATTCAGACCTGACTTCTGTTAACAAAGTTTCTAAGAAATATACTGTAAATAACCTTTGAATTATTGATAAGACCGAGAAACTCAGTTCCTTAATGTAGGCCATTTGTAATTTCAATAGCATTGTGTAGCACACACAGCTTTGACCCCATTTGTATAGCATATCAATAAGACATTGCCAATATTCATTTTCAGATACTGAATTAATAGAAAAGAACAGAAAAGAAAAAAAGAGCGCATTTTAAAAGCTTCCTTCGTTTTGTCTAATGTTTACTGTGATTCAACGTTTCTAATTCATGGCCAAATGTGCATTACTGAGTCCTTAAAGAGTCTGTATTTTGGTTTATAATACATTATTGACGTGATCATTTCTTCATTGTGCTCTTCTCTTATGGTGGAGACGTGTAGAACAAAAGCGTGGAGAAATTATTGTATGATCCTATGAAGGGGATGCAAGGGCATCAGACTAACTTTATAGGTCGCATTCATCTTCACTGAAGTATTTTCAGCATCATGGATGAAGAATTGTATATACCGGTACATGGAATTATGTAATAGTTTGGCAAAATAAAATTTCATAGGAGTGTATGTCGATGGAGCTGTGCATCACCTATCGACAAAGGAAGTGAATTGCTTCCTATGTTCCTTTTTGTACATTAAATAAATGACATCTGGCAAGTTGCATTGCTCCAAAAAAGGTAATTCAGATCTTACAAAAGATTCCTTCAATTCAGATTGCTCAACGTCGTGGAAATTCTTGGTGATTTTCGTGGCCGGCCATTCACAGTGTAAATAGTTCAATCTGGCAAACTAAATTCTACATAATATTCTGTTCATTAGGATATTCTTGACTCAATACAGATTCGCATTCATTAAAATAATTTCTCGTTCCATATCGCAAAATACTCGTTTTATCGCAAACACGTGATAATATTTTCTAACAACCTCTGCAGATGAAAAGTGAAATGGACAAAGAAAGTGAGGAGAAGGAGGAAGGCTCACACTGTGCAGATGATGAAGAAGTTAAGGATAATCCGGAAGAGGAGATTCCTGAAGATCCATCGTCACCTGCTCCCGAGATAGCAGAAGATGATGGGAACACAGAAAGTCAAGAATATCACACATGCAGCTTCCTCAATCGGCCATACTCAGCTCGAATGGAATCCTTGATCAAGGAAGAGGTGGGTTGTTCATTGTCTACGAGTAGCAGACGGTTTCTTATGTATGAGAATCACTCCTAAAAATAATTTCATTTTAACCAACACTGGAATTTTATCTGCTCCTAGATAATAGAGTGCGAACTGAGATGTGAGATATCCTGAGAAGGCACACAAATTTACTACATTATACAATAGCATTGCAGTGTGTGATGATATGTTTCCCATCGTGAATAAAACCAAACTACATGTACAGTAGGATGGATCAAAAAATTGAAAATCTGAATATCGAAAATTGGAAGGTCAATTATTTTGTCCAGGGTTGTTGTGAATTTGCTTATGAAATTTCAGTGAATTTGGTCAAGGTTTACTATCCCCACAGTGGGCATCTATTATTTGACCATCTCGCTCTTTTTCTGTTTGTACCCGATTTTTAAGTTATTTTAAATTTAAATATATAGCACTTCCCAAAAAGCCTGAGCTTTGAAAATTTAATTATCCATAGAACTTGACAAGCGTTTTTTAGTAAAATCAAATAGTTAGGAGTCAATCGATCGAGTCGTCATACAGAGACCACTAAAGTTTGTCAATTTTTCAAAAATTGCTGAAAGGTGTCATTTTTGACGTGTTCATTCATCTTGCCTCTTGTCCGTATTTGTAGATCCGACATAGTAGACACTATAGAGTTTGATGGCGTTTGAAAGAGCAGAGTCTATCATACAATACAAAACAAATGTCATGATATTTAGATATAACTGCATTTACATTTGATTACATGTAGGCCTATATTGTTACATGCCTAATATGCTCATGCAATGCTTCCCTACACTTGAACGTATATCTGGCCGGTGGAAACTAATAGTATTAGTAATGATTTAAGTATTAAATTTTGATTTTAACTTCATCACTTCAAAGCCGGTAACTATTTCATTAACTTTCAGCCTGTTACCTTTAACTTTACCTTACAGTGATGGAGGAAGCTACACATAAATACTGCACACTATTTTTATTGTCCTACTGTCATTTGAATCAGATAAAATAGCGATTGTGCAATGAAAATCGAAATATTTGTTACTTAAGTTTTGCTGATTAATTGAAATTGTTTGCGATCCAACCATTCCTGGCTTCAACATCAAATTGATGTGGTTTCTCCTATAAGCTAAACCATTCTCTGGACATCATGAGTATGGCAAGGGTATTCAGAGAAGGTCATTGGTTCTGACACCGGTTGTCTCTTCAGGGTCTGTAGTGCAAATAATTTTTGTCGAATATCTTTCTTTTCGCCCCTAAATACAAACTCCGCATCTCAGCGCTATCAAAGTATCAATGTCTCTTCAATACATTCGGAGGTTTTCATTGAGCTGCCTTGTAAGTAGCGTACATATTGTTCCATGCATATGAAATGTATGCGACACCAAAATGAAAGACAGGTTTCTTTCTTATCAAGAGCCAAACGGGTAGCAAAGACCTATATTAAATACTATGCCAGCATCTGAAGCTTGGAATCCGGTAGAGGGATAGCGACATAAAGTCGCACAAATCGTGAGGCAGTTGTAACTCTCACAATGATTAAGTGGGCCAACTGTCCGTGAAACCAGCTGGGATAATAATATTGCTGTTATCACCGCTTGCACCATTTTATACAGACATTATTGGTACACTGTGTCTACATGATCACGGGAGGCATGACAGACATCCTAGTAACTGTTTGAAACTGAGAGTCCTTGGAAACCGCTGAGTTCCTTTCTATGATTTTGGAAAGGTTGCTTTTCCATCCAGTAGATGTCGCACAGACAGCTATTTCAGGTGCAGCAGCCGTGACAAATGCACCACTGCATATCTTTGCGATGATATCTCCAGGCACACCAACATTAGCACTTACATCAAAGTAGTCATTTATTAATGGCTAAAAGATATGTCGTCATTATTAGTTTCCACCGGACACATACACTTCTAAGTATAGGGAAGCGCTGCATGAGCATATTAGGCATGTAACAATATAGGCCTACATGTAATCAAATGTAAATGCAGTTATATCTAAATATCATGACATTTGTTTTGTATTGTATGATAGACTCTGCTCTTTCAAACGCCATCAAACTCTATAGTGTCTACTATGTCGGATCTACAAATACGAACAAGAGGCAAGATGAATGAACACGTCAAAAATGACACCTTTCAGCAATTTTTGAAAAATTGACAAACTTTAGTGGTCTCTGTATGACGACTCGATCGATTGACTCCTAACTATTTGATTTTACTAAAAAACGCTTGTCAAGTACTATGGATAATTAAATTTTCAAAGCTCAGGCTTTTTGGGAAGTGCTATATATTTAAATTTAAAATAACTTAAAAATCGGGTACAAACAGAAAAAGAGCGAGATGGTCAAATAATAGATGCCCACTGTGGGGATAGTAAACCTTGACCAAATTCACTGAAATTTCATAAGCAAATTCACAACAACCCTGGACAAAATAATTGACCTTCCAATTTTCGATATTCAGATTTTCAATTTTTTGATCCACCCTACTGTACAGATATTAATAGTCTTATTCAAATAAGAAATAGCTGTGTGTTAAGGACCTCAAATACTTTGTCCTTTTACCTTATAAATACATATTAGTGAACCACCAAAAATCCATTTATGGAACATTTCGACCCGAAGATTTTGGGCTTTTACAATGAACTACGAAAAGTCATCAGTTTAGTGAGTGTAATAAAAATTTGATCTGAGACATGCTAGGATCAGATAATATCTACATTTTCGTACGAATATATGTTGTACAAATAATTCACATAATTCAGACCGACTTTTGAATACAGTTCATGAGTGCCTCGAACGTGCTGAACTGCCGGAAGGACCCCATCCTGAAATGTGATATGATATTGATATCAATGTCATAACATTTTGCTTGCTCCTTTTCAGACTTATAGCGGAATGGTGGAAATCGCTGAAGACATTCTACATTGATAAGAGATTATAACAGTGGATGTCGAACATTTTCAGTGTGCATTACATTACCTTGGTTAAGAAATTTTCTTTTTCAAAATGTTTCCAAAACCAGATCTGATTAATACGTGTGTGTTGCCTGCCATGTACATATTTCGCGATTATCAGATTCCAGATATGCTCTTAATTTTGTACTATAGTATTATTTACTCAATTTGTCAACTTAACTGAAATATATTTCATATCCTACCTGACTTTTTTCTGACACTGGTGAGCAGTTTCTGAAGCAGCCATGGTCCTCTGATGTATAAGGACGCGACAATATAATCACGGGTATGCCAATGGTGGTTTGGTATGATTGCGATATCACTCTTCCTTTATTTATTATCCATGAAACACTGCATGCATTTGTGCATTGTGTTACAAGACCGCAAATGTAAATATGTTGCTTTCGCACATGGTCGCCCGAGATTGGCGTGTCTAGATAAACAACCAACCCGTAATGAAAGCCATTATTCTATTCATGGTTCGACACCAAAATTAGACTGTTGTCTAAGTTTTTACCTTTTACAGCAATATTTGATGAGTTTGAAATCTCCACAGCTGTTTTAAGGGTCAAAAACTACAATTGTTATGGCTCTGGTAGGCCTATTTCTGATTAGGGTGAATGAAATTGAAATAATGAACAAATACAGAGTTCTGCAGCATGGAATAAATCAATTGCAATGAAGCGAAATAATCTGAGGTTGTATTGTGACAGCAAGCATTGTGAAGTCGCCTCCTAGTACAACTGATCTTGTGCCATAAATCGAACACTATGTTTTGGTAAATGTTTACGAAGAAGGCTAATCGACACATAAAGAATATAAATATCGCTCAGCTACACGCAAACATCACTGCTTTTATCAAAATTCCACAGCAGGTCCTAGAGGGCTTGAAGAAGCTGAGGTCCATGGGGATTGAATTGGAAGTTGTGTCGATGTGCTAATTAGGCCAGCTGATGATTCGTGAAAAAGGATGAAACGGCAGCTTCCATGTGTGCATGTATATATGTAGATATACCAGTACGTAATCACACCCAGATGCTTTAATGAAAAAATAAGTATGGATGGATGTCTACCAAAATATATTTTGGCAAGTTGTTTTTAATCAGCCAATCAAAGGACTTGTTCATATCGCTATATACCAAACATATAAGAATATATATGAAAGGAAGTCAATATTCGTATAAAAAACATGCCAAATCTCTGCAAATATACGAGATTTCCGTATCAGTTGTTAATGTCAAATTGTATGTGAATTTGGCATATTTACATGTACATGTACATTCTATTTGCATTGGGATAGGCACTCATAATATTTTCATAGAATTTCGCAGTTCCAAATGCCAAATTATTTGTGCTCTTGTAGCAGCCATGAAAGAAAACAAGAATCAGTACTCTACAATGAAATATGAACTGTTCCGAGAATTGGTCGATGGTGGTGCTGATAAGCTGCTCAAAGTTGGTATGCCCATGAGTTTTAAGACGATTCCTTAAAAGTATTGAAGTGAGAATGCGTTTGTAGCCTCTAATTTACGCATAGAAAGTAACAACGAATGTTGTGCCACTCATGCTGAACTAGTTCTTCGGTAAGCAACCGAACTGCATAACCGTCGAATCACAGGTCAGACTGCTTGGTACCGTATTTCTTTGAATAAGAGACGCGTCTCTTATTTATTTCAGATCCCTGATTGACGCGTCTCTTATTCAGGGGCGTCTCTTATTCAAGGGCGTCTCTTATTCATCAAATGTTCAAGTTTTCATTCTTTCATTAGAAAAAGGTGTCTTAGTTTTTTGCTACTATTCTCTTAGGTAACCTTTGCATTCCTCACTTAGGCCTATGTCATGGGCAAATTTCGCCAGTAATTTTTCTTACATATATACGCTTTATCATAATTCAGATATTTTGGAAATGAAAGGAGTTTTATGGTTTGTAGTAGCATATCTTGTAGACTCATCTAATACATTAACATACCAGTACATGTTGGCCACTATACATGTAGACTAGATCTGAATTTACCGAAACGGAAATACCGATAATCAAGTAGTATTTACAGCAAAAGTTACCGACCGGTACATGACTCCAAATGCAAAGGAAGCTACCGTATAATGCCTCCTTAACTGGTAGATGAAGTAACCTTAAGTAGGCCTGCATGTACGTATGTACAACATGCATGTACTGCATGTACAACAACAAGAAGCCTTATATATTATACAATATTGGTCATGATACCCGGTATTTACTAGTAGACTGACTTATTTTACTAAGATAAGTAGGCCTAATAATCGCTCAGGCGGATGTAGCTACCACATTACAATAGCCTGCATGTAATATGTCTATAGCAGTCTATTTTTTGTACATGCGTCTTTTATTCAAGGGCGTCTCTTATTAAATTCTTTCCTCTCACGGATGCGTCTCTCATTCGAGGGCGTCCCTTATTCAAGGGCGTCTCATATTCAAAGAAATACGGTATACGGGTGAGACAGTACTCAACAGACTTCGAGAGCACGGCGACCCTACTGTGGTCTTATTCTCAGTACTCATCGGAGGGCCACCTGACGTCATTGGGTTTCCACCCGAGTAACCTGGCCGGTGCGGAGATTGAGATCTGTGCTTTTTATCTAATGAGTCTCGGTTATGTCTGTCCGTCAGAGATGGAGGCTGCCGTTTGAGGGTGGTGGCTGAGGAGTTGAGAGTTGGGGAATGGGAAAGGTGTCTGAGGGCCCGAAGGATGTATCCGAGGAGGGATTGGGGGCTGAAGGTTCACGCCTGAAGCGGTGCCGTGACTGGAGGTCATAGGCGGTGGAGTTGTGGGAGCGAATGGTACCAAAGGGGGTGGTGCGAGTACCTACTGTATTGGGGGAGACTCCAACAAGGAACAAGGAGATGTGAGGGAGTCGAGTTGTGGGTCAGTGGAGAGAAGGGGATACGGGTCGGTGGGCGGGGCAGAATGCAGTGAAGAAGCTGAGAGGGATGGACCTCACGGTTTACACGGATGGGTCGGTGGAGGAGGGGTTGGGGAAAGGCGGTGCGGCGGCCGTGATTACCCTTGAGGACAAAACTTCGCTTAAAAAAGTGGACGTCAGGTCGTGTGCTGCCGGGGTGGTGGCGTCGTCCTTTCAGGCTGAGTTGAGGTCGCTTGTTCTGGAATTGGAGTAGTTGTGGGAGCACCGAGATGAGTGGACTGGTGCGAGGGTGGCCTCTGATAACCAATCGGTAATTATGGCTCTCCACGGAGCTGGAAATGGTTGGCTGGACGAGGGGCTCGCTAAAGCCAGTGAGGTCGGGTATACATGTACGTTGGGGTTGTGTGGGAACTTTCATTCCGTAATTCATTGCTGTTTGCTTTCACATAATATATCTTGTCGTTGAATCTCATCCGATTTAATTTATTACTTTCAGTTTTTTCACATTAACTGAGGCTGCTTGATGACCCTGTTGTTGGAAATTACGCAATAGCCGTAAATAATTGCTCACTACACAACAAGTTTCACAAAACACATTATTTGCATGATTGTGCATTGAAACTATCACTTGACATTTTGATTGGAACTAACTTTTAACGAGTTTTCAAATTTTACACTTTTCATTTTGCTCAGTATATATAAATCTCATCAAGAACGTTGCTAAAGACAATGCAAATACAGCTTTGAAGATTCTACATGCGCTTCTAAATCGTCACGAACCCAATTTTTGAATCTCACATCTCGAGATCAAGGAGGCGCGTTGACCTATGATCTGATAAGCCTATATTTCTTATTATCTATTCTCTTATCATATTACGATTTTCTCACATGGTACTTCTCTATCTTTATTTAGTAACATCAAGATGCATCCTCTATTTAGTTTGGTGATGGTTCCTTTATTTATACTTAATGGTAATCTATTCAACTTTATTTCATGTAGTTAGATAACATGATATTGTTCAAGATCATTGTCATGTGCATGGTCTCATGGCATAGAAATTGATAACAATTGACAATCACTAGACTACTTCATATAAACAATCTATTTTTATGCCTGACGGGGACAATCTGATTGACTACTATTCATGAGATCTTACAGTACATGTAATAGATGTACTGTGGATACGATCTGTTGGAATCATCCACACGTTTTGGTTTCTGTACGTGACTGCGTGACTTCTCGTGAAATACACCTTCTGTTTACAATGCAATATTTACATTTAGCCTATTACAAATACTGCAGATGTCTTCAAGAACTTCAATCTGCTCCCTACTGGATGCACATGGGTTTTTTTTTGATCTTTTCTGATAAGAAGAAAATCCGCACTCGGCAGACGCGCAAGTTTGTGAAACGTTATTCTGTAAAAGTCTCATTTTCGTCTTCGTTCCCTGCAGCAATTCGCTCTGGCTGCTGAACTAAGACGCGTGGGTGTTTAACTGAGCTGTAGAAGCCAACGATCAATCGAACGTGAATCGATCGTGTGCCGTAGAGTCAGTGGTGGGTTGACCCAAACAGAAATCTTAAAGGAACGGCCTGTCGAATTGGATGACAAGCATCATCAAGAATAACAGTATAGACTAATTCATCATATTCATTGTGATTTCATTCTTTGTAGAATGCTGTTTGTCAGCGCCAGCAGTGACCTGTCGCGACTTGTCGCCTCGAGCATTCATGGTAGCGTTATTCATTGATGAAGGTGGTAATTTTCATTTTCAAGTGCAGCATGCGGATCCTCTGAGTTTTCTGTCTGGACTAACTAGTCAAACAACTCCTGCAGACGCTCGGTTCCCTTCCTCTTATGCACCTAATTTCCTCCCATCTATGAACAGGCATTGTAATCCAGGTAAGTAAGCTAAACCCCGTGGGTGTCTGCTTTATTGCTGACAATGCAATGAAGTCGATCTTAATGTTTCTATTTTCGCAAAACACCTGTGTAGGAAATTAAAGTTGAGCGTCCAATATCTTCCCATGGAAACGGCCTGCCTAGTCATCAATGCTGATATCTAGGGCAGTGTGCGCGCAATTTCAAGCCTATCAGATATAGCGACCGGCGCAGACTAACTGTTGGACCAGTCAGGCCGCTCACCGGTTCCCATCACTGGCGTGGGCTATACCCACTCCTACATTAAGACTGTTAACATCAGAGATGAAAGAAGCTATCTATCACTCTATGCATTGACTTTGGCTTCAAATATTATATGTACAATATGATTGCAAATTTCACTCTATGACAAACATGAGTAGACATTAATATTTTAGTGCTTGGTTCCGGTCACATGTATGCAACGGTCGCACTGACAATATTTCCTCAACAAATGTAGATTTCGCCAGAATAGCATAGCAATTATTTGAAAATATTTTTTGTTGATGTGACTTGCAAAACCACTGACATTGACGCTTGGAAAAATTTATGTAATGCAAGTCATGTAATTTAACACAGCCTAAGCAAAAAAATTGTAGCTTCGATTAGAGGTTGAAAAGAATCGAGTTCTATTTGGATGCTGTTATATCTAAAAATGATCATCTATCATGCCATAGACATCAAATGTTGTCTTGCAATTTCAATCTAGCTATTGATTGCTTCATGCAGATTTTAGTAACAGCGACATATTTAAGGAGTATTTTTGTATCATTTTCTTATCAAATGACGCATTTATGCATTTAACGTTGTTTTTCCTCTTAATAATCTCATATGGAGGTACCTGGATTTATAGAATATCATTTTACAGGCTAATAGAAACGATTACTGTTTGAGAGAAATTCTCCACATTTCATGTATGCGTTTTTTAATTAATTTCTTGGCACAAATCATTCATGTCATTTAGTAGTCAAACGTCACTGCTCAGTGCTCAGTTCATCTAACAGTTTTGATATCGTTATAATGGATCACTATTGTGATTTACAGCCAAATTTCAAAACTTTCAAAGATGAGCGAGTCAGAGGTCACACGCCAGGTCTGATGTATTGTGATCTTGAATGCTGAGATGAGCTTCACAAAAATTAAGCAGATGCCATATCGACCGTCCCGAATCTTTATATGAGTCTCTGTGGATCGAATTTTCAGTACAACACAGTGGTGCCAGTAGCAGTTCGTGAGAAATGCATCGACTGTCAATTATGGCAAAAGTTGGACTGTTTAAGGAAAAAATAAAAATAATTGGATCAATTAAACCAGATTAAGGTTTTAAGGTTTTTATATTCACAGCCCGTTAAGCGAATCTATACCAGAAGACAGCACATGATTGAGAAGTCAGTTTATATAATCCTGCTTACGTCTCCAATAAGTGTAAGTTTAAGTATTGGTCATCTGAAACGTTTTGCATCATTTTTCATAATAATGTTCCATGATGTCTAAACTCGCCTCGTCAAATGTTGATCAGCATGTCTGCCATGTCCCAAATACTCTAGTACATGAAGTAGTATCTATCAGATTTTCTAATATTTGATATATTAATTATTGAAGGCGCCAGGGTATGTAATCCATATAATCCACTTATTGGTTTCATTGCAATCAAATAAACTTCCTTTTTGATTCAAAGGATGAAAACCAGTGAAGATCATGGCCTCGTAATGAATTGTGTCATTGAATGTGTACAGAAACGTTTTCGAACCTTAGTCAGATGGAACATTGGCATCAAGTACATGAATAATCTTTCGCTTATTGCAAGTTATTATTACCTCTAAGACTTTCCTGTTCGACAATAAATGTTTTACATTTTCTGTTAGGCTTCTAACACGACAACTCATTACAGCTGTCAATGTAGTGTTTGATACTGTTAGTCTATTAGACGCACGAACAAATCTCAGCAAATGAAGTGAATGTTGTGTCTGTAAACGAATATGAGGGAAAGTTAGTATCTCTACATCCATCATCTCGACTGTATATATATATTTTGTGCACATATACATGTATTTTGTTGAAAAATATATAATAATATATTCTTGCCGTTAGGCGACTCAATATGCGTCAATGATTCTCATTTCACAAGCTTGATTGCGTGTGTCTGGATATGACAAATATATACTTCATCATTATAATTCCGCGAAAATGACTGTTTTCTCAAAACTTTTTAAACGTGAACGTTGAGTTCCCATACCTCAAGAAATGAACAAATAGATAAGCAAAATATGAATTCAAATTGTTATGAATTTGATTACATTGTCTGTCTTTACATAATTTGAGGATCGTACTCACGTCATTCCCACGTGTCTATCAACGTGGGACTATGACGTGCACAAAATGTTTTCAGAATTCGATGAATTCCCGTGCGCTTGGTTAACATCTTCTTTGTCAATCAGCATATAAATGATAGGCCAGAACATTGTTTGTCGAAATGTGTTGCAAATCAACAATAATGAGCACCTCCACATTCGATTTCTTAAATAATTAAGTCTTGCAATTAGAGTTTTCAAGAAAATCATCGACAATTATCAGAAATAATCTTCTTACGATTAATCCTGCACAGATCGAGTTCTATCATTTCATTTCATCTTCTGTTGAAATACTTCCTTCAATGTTACGTAAATGTGAGAGTACATCGCGAAATATCAAATTATGAATTAGTTTCCTAAAGTGCGGATAAAAGATCACTAGACTTCGAGTTAGCACGATAATGCTAATTGACAAGTTGATTCAAAACTGTGAAAAGCAATGTTTTCATACTCCATAGTACCGAGCGATGGTATTCCTCATCGATGTGCTCTCAGTAGCATCAACTCATAAATAGCACATTTCATGCCAAATCCACCGGATACAATGGTACAACGACATGTACTGTGACACCGTATTGCAACATTAATGTATGGTCACTGCTCACATATGTGAATGTGACAGAAAATTAAGTGTTACAAAAGAATAAGGTACAAGAGATGCATCACCCAGTATAGACAGAATTGCGGCTACAGATTCCCTCAATTTCTTAACTTGACTTTTAAGCTAAAAGATTTTACCGGAGCTTCACAGAATACGAACTTTGCGTTCCAAGGCAATATTTTCATACTGCAATAATATAAAAATTTATTCCTTCTGCTTTTAAATTCATTAGCCAAGTAAGAAAGATAATAATTTAAATATCGAAACATCTTGTTAGAGTTTTTGATTTTATAAACGTCTGTAATTTTATTAAAGTAAATCACATATTTTGCATTTTGTCTAAAAGTGCTTCCTTTCGAGTCAACACTGATATCAGCGAATTAAATATTTAATGGATGAATTAAAGGTGTAATTATGGCCTTATCTTTATACTTAATCGATTTACCATTTTAACGAATATCACGGAGTACATCCGAATAAATTTATAATTAAACAACAAAATTCATTAGCCATAAAGTTTGCGATGCTTGAGCGGTCAACAAATAGATGACAACTTAGGAAGTGAAAAAGTTTTTCGACACTTTTCGCAAGAAAAGAGAACTATAAAAGTTAATTTCCTATTTGAGTCACATCAACCGTGACAGCTCGAGGCTAGAGCACGCTCCTCACCAATGTCAAAGTTGCTGCAAATCCTACAAACTTGTTACTTAATTTTCTAATTTCTTTTTCAGACAGTTAATAGCTGATGTCATCGTCTGTATTATCAATTTAATTTTCAAGATAATGATACGATATCTATAGATATCAACAAGAGAAACAATTATGTATCAACTAAGACGAAAACAACTAAAGGAGTCCTTGTCAGCATTCAAAAGTAATTCTCAAGAAGGTACAATCAAGCGTCGAAGTACTTTTACAAATCAAACTTAATGCATATTGATTGCTATGTACTCCTACAAGTTGAACTAGATTCTCTCTTTAGCTTTGCAAAAATAAATGAATAATAAATATAATATTGACAGATTCTTGGATGTTTCGAGTTTCGATATTTTATCAACGATTCCTTCGATGCTCGGAAAGGATTATTTATGTATTGGTTCTCCTCTCTCTCCCCAACCAATTCGATAATTCCGTATAAAGCAATCTTTGTACTTTATTCACTGATAGTCATTTCATCAACAGAAATTTAGTCAATGACATACTTCATCAATAAATTGTGGTTGCAACTCAATATTCAATGATTCTATTCATATGGTGGTATTAGAAAGCAGCATTTATTGACTACTACAGGTTTGATAACTTATTGGCGAAATGTCAGTACGACGCTAGTAGTAGTGTTTAATGAATTTGGATGTGCACGAATCTTATGAGTAGAACAACTTTTAGGATCCCTTTTTCTTTCATTAAGAAATAAAGGGATGTAATCTGATAATCAATGATGAAAACTTTTGTACGAGGATCTTTGAAAGAACGTCTGTTGGTTCTCTAGCTAGCATACAAAAGCATCAATCGTGCCTTACAACATGCTTTCCGTTTGTTGAGAGATATGCACTCTGATATCACTAAAGATGAATTCAAAACGCATGGAATGCACATTTGGGAGTTTTATTTATTAATATAAATGCTGATGCTTTCCAAGAAATTAGCACCAAAAACGTTTGCTACACATTCTTATTATCAAGAAATAAGTTGTCCTACATTGTTTTTTCCAGAACGTTTTTTCAGGCATAAATAAGGTGCAGCTTGGAAAGCATTACTTGATTGCCACAATGAACAGCCGCCATTGCAGGAGTGGACGCGTTGCGTGCCTAGAAATTCAAGACAAGTCTTTTGTCTTCCGGAAACTCCTCCTGTTTAGAATCAAATGATTTGTACTCGCTCGAGCTCTCGACGGCGAGAATGCACGTCATATTCATGAGAAATTGTAGCGATACGTGGATATAAGACACTTTATGAAAGTCCCGCAAAGCGATATTTAGCAGTCACATGATTACTTCATGACATCGGAAATAAAAGAACCGCTTGTGCAAAAACAAGCAAATGTACACACAAATGCATGCATATACACATGCAAACTTACTGAACGATGATATTCTATCGATATTCTTGAAGCGGATGGGCGAGCAGACTTGGAAAGACTACGATGTGATGATAATGTAATTCTGAGACCGGTGGATAAAGGTGGTTCTCTAGAGCATGGTAATATCGCATACACATGATAGGAAATTACCTGAAGACAATCCATGAAGACACTAGACTTAGTACTTTTCAGGTGACAAGAGAAAACATAGAAAATTTCTGTTTTTGCCAAAAACTGCAATCTGCGTCCCATTCATCGTGTCTGACAAAAGAAACTGACTAGAACTCGGCAGACGTGCAGATTCGTAGTAGGCAGAGGGTGTACATTTTTCTGTGAAAGTCTCATTTTCGGCCTCGTTCGCTCCAGAAACTCGTTCTCGCTGCCGGACGAAAAGCTCCTCTGTTATGGGTAAGGAAGGCCTACATAGACGATATATTTGGTGCCACGGAGAAAAATATTTTTTGTAAAGTTTATTTTAAATTTGTTAGTAGCTCTCATCCTTCAAGTTTCCTGTCTTGGAATGTTCGACTTTTATCTTCAGATTTCTTGATTTGGAGATAGTTCTAACAGCCGATTTTTTAACGCATCGCTTTGAAATCAACTGATTATTTTAGCATCATTTCGCCGAACTCCTAACCATCCAAGCCACATAATTAAAAACACCATTTCTGGTGAAACTTACAGATGGTTTATTGGATGTTCAACATATAAGGATTTTAAATTAGCTGCAAATATTGTCTATCACGTCTCGAGGAGACTGGAATATACTCGACGTCAGACGTGGAGCCAAAGAATCAGACAGGTAGTCTCTTGACTAGAGAGGAAGAATTGGAAGATGTAAATATTAATGAAATGGGACAATCTGCTGACATAATGCCATAGCAATCGAGCAGTAAGCGGCCAGTTCAACGGTATAGGCCTACTCACTGTGCGGAGTTTCAGTGACTGTCATCAACCGGATCCACAGACATAGATCACGCAGCAAAGAGACACAGACGATGCAAAGTTCTATAGAGAAGTTTGTGAGCGTTTTTTTTCGGGCACCTGCTACCTTTTTTAATAATGATCGGAGGACCCAACATTATCGAGAAAACTTTTGCGCAAAGATCCGAGTTCTTTGAATCTGAAGGAATCGTGGCGAAGGGAGCATTTTGAAAGGAATTCACAGATATCACAGCTCTCTCTGTCTCTCATTCCAATGGTGGTATCAGTTATTACAAACTTTTCATGGGACTTTGTTTTAATGGAGCACTTTCATTTTCATTCTGTCACTAAAGAAGGCAGTTTGAATTTGATTTCCATTTTTTTCAAAAACTTAGTCTTTTGAGCATCTGCTATAAAATGAATTTATGGTAGACGACTTTGATGAGCGAGGATAGTAGAGTAGTGGTAATAATTCTAGATGTTATCAAATGATATCTTGAACTCACAATTACCCTACTCCTTCCACCACAAGTATGCTGTATTAATCGTCAAAAGGCTGATATATTTTTGCAATTCGAACGAACATCTGCAAAGAAATAATCTCACAATGAAGCAATCGGGTCATTTTAATACCTTAATGTTCGAACATAGGTACGGCAGCGATAGACGAAATATTTTTGAAATCCCATAATAATTCCTCCTAATACGATCATGACCTTATTCAAAGTTTCTTCTGAAACCTTAAAGTCTTCTTTTGAACGAATGAAAAGCACTTAAACCTACTAAAATATGCAGACATTTTTACAAAGGAATTTCTTAGAAATCTTTTGGCAGCTAAATGAAAAACTGTAATTAAAAATTTTTCAGAAATGAAAGATATTTTGGAAGAAATACGTTATACACGTTTCAAATATTGGCATCTCTTCTCATGATTTTTCTTTGCTCTTCTCCAGAATAAACAATGAAAATTGATGATTTAGCATGTCATACTACCTGCACAAAGTTTTAAGGCGAGGTGACGCCACAGGTGGTGCATAATGGAAAATCTCTGTCAAATCCTGATATATTCTGAATCTTTACAATCACTGTAGGAGCCTTGTATTGCTAAGTAAACATGCAACATCTTTGAAATTTATCTAAAGTCGGTAAATACAGGAAACTAAGCAAATTTGACAAACTAAACAAAATGCATTTCAGGCAAATCTTACACGACGCGTGACAGTTTTTGATGATTAATTAAAAATGCATTAGTACTAATGCGCATTGCAGCAAATTAGCTCTAAAAGTTAAATTTTATAAGTATTAATTATGTATGAAAAGATATTGATCAGCGCTTGAATACTGTCTCTACTTCAAATCCAACAGGTCTTAACGCTTGCTTGGTGACTTGGCAAGCAATTGTGATGAAAAATGACAACTGGTACGATTTATTACACAATTCAATGCCTCTAGATTTCACGAAGTCAAAAAAGCCACCTGGGAATTGAACCAAATTTTCGAACTGCTAACGCGAATAGTCTATACATACATGCA
>CAJQUW010009246.1:0-33375 GCA_907163375.1 Prostheceraeus crozeri
GCTTCGGTAGTGATTGATGACCGTTTTCGGTTGCGGTCGTTTGGCTTTGCTGTTACTTTCCTCGTCGCACAGTCATTGTTTTATTGTCCGCCGTTGTTCTCTCTTCTTCTATCTGATATAGTTATTGAAGTGCATTTGAGCACGAGATGCAAAGAGAGAAAATAAACTGGCTATATGCAATCTCAGTGTTTTTACTTCTTTCTGTCAGGAGTTTCTATGATTCGACACTGATGTTTTATGTACTGAATGTTTAAAAGTTTTTTTAAATTTGCTTATCGTTTTAGATAAGATATGGACGGTATGAAGTATGTCGCAATGTAGCCGAGGTGTTTTTCGTTGTAACCTATATGTTTGTTTGCTCGTTGACTTGGGCATTTCAATCCGAGGTTCCTGCAAGGCTCCATGTTTTTTCATATTGTTTTTCCTGCACTGAGAGGTCGCGATGCTTTGATTGTGCAGGTATTCACCTCTTGTTGTTTTTACTGGGACTGATGATAGGTGTCGCAGCGAACCTTCCGTGGTGAGTTTACATGAATCCGTGAGCCTTTTAATTGCTTGATAACTAACTTTTCTATTTTCGAGAGTGTATGTGCCTTGCTTTTATATGTTTCTGTTTCTGTAGTGGTGCTGTTCAATGTTATCAAGTATGTCGTAATCATCATAATAATGGATGGATATTTGAAAACTTTATGCTACATTTTCAGGTTTTGACATTTGTGCGCAACTGCTCAACGCATTTAGATCGCGGTGAATTTTTCTGACAACGTCTCCCTCCTGGGTGTGTGGACTAAGGGTAGATGCAACAGTCAGATCTACAGGTCCCAGTAAGTTAATAGATGTTTGCAATGCATAGAAGTGGCGAACGCACGCATGCAAATCTCGCCAAAGTTTACCCATATGTCTACAGAGCGATAGAGATTCGAAACTATTTTTTCTGGTTTTCATTCATTTTAATTATTAAGACTGATTGGGTTGTAGCTTAAAAATCAAAACCTCAGTGCTTTCATAGGGGACGCCTGTTCTTTGGGTTACTGTCCATACTGTGACTGCTGCCTGTTCATCTGTTGTATATGATGCCACACTGCTTGTAGTTCATTCAATTATCTCGAGCTTACGGATCAGTTCCGCAGACGTCTTGGGTGTTACTATTATCTGGTTCCGTAGGTTTATCCCACTTCGATCACACACTACTAAGGACTCATGGGTCATTATTTCTGGCATTAGAACTCTTATTTTTCGAACTTTCGGGAAGGTTTGAATGGCTGCTGGGATTCCAGGCCATGGTTGGCCACCGTTCAGATTGAATTTTTCCGTTTCACAGGCGTGATGCGAGTTTCGACAATCAATGCTTTGGTGCACTATTGCTAATTATAAAGTAGTAGGTTATGGGAATATTTGGTCGATTAGCAAGTAGTACGCCAAGGCCAAATTTCTTTGTGAATGAAAATAACCAATTTGATCTGAACACGACGTTAGTAAATGCATCTTTGTTTCAAATCAAATATTTTAGGAATTAGTTCATATTACAGCTTTTACTCTATTCTCGGAGTAGACTGGAATCACAGATATGTGATAACTGTGTCAGTTTATGATAACTTCGGTATTCGTCAGTTCAAGTGAAATATGTCTTATGATGTTGCTTATGTTGATGATATAACGTAGAATAATAGACCGTGTAAATTAGTAATAAGAAGACATGGCATTATATCGTGTACATACTTAACAGCACGGCACATAAGTACGCTCAATCGGGAATAGAGGAGATACATGTACACCTACTATGTATGAATATAATCTGAGTATGGAACGGTTTGGAAATTCGGAATGAAGCGTCAGGTATTATAGGGGTACATAAAACCGTGACAACAATTTAGACAATAGCATGAAAAGTAGATACAAAAGTACCAACTATAACTCTGAATCCATCAATCATCACAGCAATCTCTGATGCAGGTTTCCTCTTATACGTCCTCGTTACTATACTCTTGATAAAGACACAGAACATCGTACACCGGGCAACATCGATTTCACCATAAGCTGTGAACGCCCTACTTGTCTACATTCATAGCTGATAGATTATAGTGCTGCTGAAGCCTGATAAGAAACGCAGATGATGTAATCATGAAAAGAAGCTCAAATTCATCATGCTGGCACGAATAGCAAACATATGATGAAGAGCAAGGAAATCAAAGCAACATCGACGGTAATAGGATGGACCGACAACATCAAGCACGTGGGTACAGGGAAGAATGATGAAGGCAGAAAGGAGTAGGCCTACACAACGGTCGGTGATGAAACAACGACACTTAATACTGTCATTAACACGATAGTAGTCGAACTTTTCAGCACAGATGACCAAGATTAACTAGCTTAAACCAAATTTGCTGATGACAGTTCCTGGGATGCCAAATATAACAAAATTTATCGGAGAAAATGTAGTCGAGGAATACGGCGTATACTGAGGGGTCACGCGTTCTTATACGTCAGCTACACAGTCAGAGCAACTCTGCTTCTCGACTAAGGACAGAATAAAATTAAGCATTATTGCACCTTGTAACATACACAATTGGTCTGTTTAGACACTTTATTTCTAACCTGTAAACTCTGAAACTATTATTTTTAACTTGCAAACTATTGAAACTTTATTTTATTTCTAACATATAAACAGATAGAACTTTATTCCTTAACTTGTAAAC
This sequence comes from Prostheceraeus crozeri, assembly GCA_907163375.1. Taxonomy (NCBI): domain Eukaryota; kingdom Metazoa; phylum Platyhelminthes; order Polycladida; family Euryleptidae; genus Prostheceraeus; species Prostheceraeus crozeri. The sequence goes on from CAJQUW010009246.1 coordinate 2,697, forward strand.
TGGTAAACTTTCATTCTATTTCTAACATATAAACAGATAGAACTTTATTCTTACTTATAAACTTAAAAGAGATAGAACTTTATTCGTAACTTGTAAAACTGGTGTGAAACTTCATTCAATTTCTAACATACAACCAGATAAAACTTTATTCTTAACATACCACACACACTATTGAAACATTAGTTTATTAACTTGTAAACCTCTTAAACTTTATTTTTAACTTACGTTAACGGTTGAAAATTTGTTTTATTTCTAACATACAAACAGATAGAACTTCATTCTTAACTTTGTAAACTGGTGAACCTTCATTGTATATTTCCTAACTTGTAAACTCTTGAAACTTTATTTTGATATACAAACAGCTAAAACTTTATTTCTAACGCATACACCATTGAAACTTAATTTCTAACTTGTAAACTCTTGAAACAGTTATAATTTTATTTTTAAACTTTGGTAGACTGTTGAAACTTTATTTCTAACTGGTAAACTGTTGAAATGATATCTTTCATTTACAAATAGTAGAAACACTTGGTTCCCAACTTGTAAACTAGTAAATCTTGTTCGTCATCGAATCTAACTATTTAAATCTTCATACAATGGAAATCAATGTTCCACATCGGAGTAAAAGTTTGAGATGGATAAAACTCCTGCAAACTAACTCATGAAGTAGCATTTGCTGTGATACATTTCTATCTCGTAAACATATGATAATATTAAAGTGAATCTAAAACTTTTCAGCTTATTAATTGTTCATCGTTGCATCAACGCTTAAACACGTGAACAGTTATAATTTATTTTTAATTTACACTTAGTCTAACTTGTAAACTAGTAAATCTTGCGATCTTATTTTTACAAACAGTTACACCTTTATTTCTAACATATACACTATTGAAACTTTATTTCTAACTTGTAAACTCTTGAAACTTTATTTTGATATACAAACAGCTAAAACTTTATTTCTAACGTATACACCATTGAAACTTTATTTTTTAACTTGTAAACTCTTGAAACTTATTTTTTCATATACAAACAGCTAAAACTTTATTTCTAACGTACACATTATTGAAACTTTATTTTCTAATCTGTAAACTGTTGAAACTATATCTTTCATTTACAAATAGTAGAACGCTTAGTCTAACTTGCAAACTATTAAATCCTGCAATCATATTTTACAAACAGATAAAACTCTATTTCTAACATACACACTGTTGAAACTTTATTTCTAACCTGTAAACTCTTGAAACTTTATTTTTAACTTGCAAACTATTGAAACTTTATTTTATTTCTAACATATAAACAGATAGAACTTTATTCTTAACTTGTAAACTGGTGAAACTTCATTCTATTTCTAACATATAAACAGATAGAACTTTATTCTTAACTTATAAACTTAAAGAGATAGAACTTTATTCGTAACTTGTAAACTGGTGAAACTTCATTCTATTTCTAACATACAAACAGATAAAACTTTATTCTTAACATACACACACACTATTGAAACATTAGTTTTAACTTGTAAACTCTTAAAACTTTATTTTTAACTTGTTAACGGTTGAAAATTTGTTTTATTTCTATCATAGAAACAGATAGAACTTTATTTCTAACGTACACACAATTGAAACTTTATCTTATTTCTAACATACAAACAGCTGAAACGTTATTTCTAATGCACATACTATTGGAACTTTTCTTTTAACTTATAATCTGTTGAAACTTTATTTTGACTTGTAAACTGATCAAACTTTATTTCTAACTGGTAAACTTTTGAAGTTTTATTTTTAACTTGTAATTGTTGAAGCTTTAATTTTAACTTGTAAACTGTTGAAACTTTATTTTTAACTTGTAAACGGTTGAAACTTTGTTTTATTTCTATCATACAAACAGATAGAACTTTATTCTTAACTTGTAAACTGATGAAACTTCATTTTATTTCTAACATATAAACTGTTATAACTCTATTTTGAAGCATATAAACTATTAAAACTTTATTTCCAACGTGTACACTATTAAAACTTTATTTTCAGCTTGTAAACTGTTCAAACTTTATTTTTTATCTTGCACACTATTTAAACTTTATTTTAAAACTTGTAAACTATTGAAACTTTATTTTTAACTTGCAAACTATTGAAACTTCATTCTATTTCTAACATATAAACAGATAGAACTTTATTTCTAACGTACACACAATTGAAACTTTATCTTATTTCTAACATACAAACAGCTGAAACGTTATTTCTAATGCACATACTATTGGAACTTTTCTTTTAACTTATAATCTGTTGAAACTTTATTTTGACTTGTAAACTGATGAAACTTTATTTCTAACTGGTAAACTTTTGAAGTTTTATTTTTAACTTGTAATTGTTGAAGCTTTAATTTTAACTTGTAAACTGTTGAAACTTTATTTTTAACTTGTAAACGGTTGAAACTTTGTTTTATTTCTATCATACAAACAGATAGAACTTTATTCTTAACTTGTAAACTGATGAAACTTCATTTTATTTCTAACATATAAACTGTTATAACTCTATTTTGAAGCACATAAACTATTAAAACTTTATTTCCAACGTGTACACTATTAAAACTTTATTTTCAGCTTGTAAACTGTTCAAACTTTATTTTTTTTATCTTGCACACTATTTAAACTTTATTTTAAAACTTGTAAACTATTGAAACTTTATTTTTAACTTGCAAACTATTGAAACTTTATTTTATTTCTAACATATAAACAGATAGAACTTTATTCTTAACTTGTAAACTGGTGAAACTTTATTTTATTTCTAACATATAAACTGTTGTAACTCTATTTTGAAGCACATAAACTATTAAAACTTTATTTCCAACGTGTACACTATTAAAACTTTATTTTCAGCTTGTAAACTGTTCAAACTTTATTTTTTATCTTGCACACTATTTAAACTTTATTTTAAAACTTGTAAACTATTGAAACTTTATTCGTAACTTGTAAACTGGTGAAACTTCATTCTATTTCTAACATACAAACAGATAAAACTTTATTCTTAACATACACACACTATTGAAACATTAGTTTTAACTTGTAAACTCTTAAAACTTTATTTTTAACTTGTTAACGGTTGAAAATTTGTTTTATTTCTAACATACAAACAGATAGAACTTCATTCTTAACTTGTAAACTGGTGAACCTTCATTTTATTTCTAACTTGTAAACTCTTGAAACTTTATTTTGATATACAAACAGCTAAAACTTTATTTCTAACGCATACACCATTGAAACTTTATTTCTAACTGGTAAACTCTTGAAACAGTTATAATTTTATTTTTAACTTGTAGACTGTTGAAACTTTATTTCTAACTGGTAAACTGTTGAAATGATATCTTTCATTTACAAATAGTAGAACACTTTGTCCAACTTGTAAACTAGTAAATCTTGTTCGTCATCGAATCTAACTATTTAAATCTTCATCATGGAAATCAATGTTCCACAGTCGGAGTAAAAGTTTGAGATGATAAACTCCTGGCAAACTAACTCATGAAGTAGCTTTGCTGTGATACATTTCTATCTGTAAACATATGATAATATTAAAGTGAATCTAAAACTTTTCAGCTTATTAATTGTTCATCGTTGCATCAACGCTTAAACACGTGAACAGTTATAATTTATTTTTAATTTACACTTAGTCTAACTTATAAACTAGTAAATCTTGCGATCTTATTTTTACAAACAGTTACACCTTTATTTCTAACATATACACTATTGAAACTTTATTTCTAACTTGTAAACTCTTGAAACTTTATTTTGATATACAAACAGCTAAGACTTTATTTCTAACGCATACACTATTGAAACTTTATTTTATTTCTAACATATAAACAGATAGAACTTTATTCTTAACTTGTAAAGTGGTGAAACTTTACTTTTTATCTTGTGAACTTTATTTTGTTTCTAACATACAAACAGATAAAGCTTTATTTCTAACGCACACACTATTGAAACTTTGTTTTCAATCTGTAAACTGTTGAAACGATATCTTTCATTTACAAATAGTAGAACGCTTAGTCTAACTTGTAAATCTTATGACACTTCATATGGGTGATGATGGTAGATGAAATAGTGTTAAATAAAATTTAGATAGCTTACACTTCTGATACAGGGATAGCAATCCACTGCGATCCATGTGTAAAGAGCTTGTTAGACTACGGAAGAGAGAAGTGTGTTATGTTGCGTGTGACGCGTGAGTGTCCTCCCATTTCATTCCATTCATCAATTCATCTCATTGATAGAGACAGGTAGAACTCATGGTTCTCATAACGTATGCAATGGATAGTTTTAGGCAACCTTCGACAGTTGGCCAAATGTCGCCCTGGCGCGAATGCATACTACGTTGAGACAGAGGCAATCACTTGCAAACATGACGCAGAGAGGTTTAACAAGATTGACCATTGCCGAATGTCCCTTGCGGTATACATAGCTACGGGTTTCATCGCCGCCCTTTACAGGAACGCCCGTCGAAAGGAAGTATTACACCGAACTTCATTTGCAACGTTCAAGTTGACTGATAGCAGATTCAACTTAATGATAGTATTCGCCAGTGCGAAGACTGCCCAGGGCAAACCGCGTGGAGGTTCTATCATGTCTTGCCCCATGGTGGCCCTTAAGAGAGCCGGTGGTTCGTTCTCGGGAGTAACGTCATTTTACACCCTACCAATTCTACTGAGAGAGTCTTTGACTCTCTCTTTGGTAGCACTGTCGACTTCCACACTAACTGGTACATGGCTAAAAAGTGGAATGTAGCGCCATTCCGTTGGATTGACAGCAGTTGCTGTCATCGGATTGCCAATCCGAGCAAGATTATTAAAAACTCTGTCTTGCTCCTCTAGCCTGACAAACTCCTCAAATAAATTTCGCGGCCTTAACTGCGGTCCGCGAGGAGAGCTGACTTGACTGTTCGGCGTCTGCATGATTGAAATGAAATGAAATGAGAGGCAGTGGTTTATATACCCCTCTAATGCGACGCAACGTTCAAGTTGACTGATAGCAGATTCAACTTAATGATAGTATTCGCCAGTCCGAAGACTGCCCAGGGCAAAGCGCATTGAAGGCTCTATCATGTCTTGCCCCATAGTGGCCGATTATACGGTAGTATGTTAGTAGATTTCAATCACTGAAAAAGGAAGATGAGAATCATTTCATTTGTCTCATCAACGTTTATCATGGGAGCAATCATTGAAGGGGCATCTAATGAATTACATTTCACTCTACTCCATATCATAAAGACTAACCTTTGTCGAATGGCTGAAGTACTCTGACCTGGCGAGAGAAAACGTCACGTTGAGTATGAAGTCGAATGCCCAACATGAGCAACGGCTCAGAGGTTTCGGTCTAACAAACGACGAACAACCCGTGCAACACAATCCCTCTACGGCAGTCCGCCGTCCCGAAGGAACGCTCGAGCAAAGGAGGTATTACAGCGATGATGTGCTTTATGAGCAGAAGTGAATCTCTTGATAGCAAGAGACTATTCAACTAGATAGCAAGTCAAAACAACCTGATAGCAGGACAAATGTATAGTCAGTAATTTACACTTAGTGAGGAATGATAGATTTGAGTGTAGTGAGTGGCACTCGATCCCGTCGACAGCCCGAAGGCCTTGTACTGATCACTGGGGAAGTGAGAGATCTTCCCCGATACCCGCTATTTACAGCTTAAGACATCATTGTCACTGCCCCGAAGTGGTAACAGCAACGTCGAGTCAAAGGTAGTGAACAGTAGCTGGGATCTAACCCCTCAAAGCTGCCTTAGACTTAGTTAAATTTGAAATCTGATAGCAGATTTGAACTCAGCATACTTGAAAACCTTGAGGAAACATCCCAAGTTATTGCTTTGATCAGCTTGATAGCAAGCCGTAGAGAGCTTGATTCACCAGCGTTTTGCAATGGAGATGTTTAGAGGCCACCCATGACAAGATAGCTAAGACTCAACCGATTGGCGTTCAAAGTGCTACGTTGAGAGCTGTGTCAAATGCCCAACATGAGACATGAGTTGTCCCAGCGGTTACGGTCTCAAATATGACACATTCCCTTGCCACACTTATCACTACGGCATCGTCCGCCGTCCCGAAGGAACACCCTGTCAGTGGAATATTACAGCAAAACTCTCCGTGTCTTGCTCGCTTTCAGTGAAAAGCCGCTTATACCATGAGAAGACTGGCTCAGACATCATTAAAAATGCTTTCATTGACTTCAGCAGGGTCGAAAACCCCAGAAAACCTCCAAAACTAGTGAATTTAAATTTTGCAACTTTTTAGCACTACTTATGAAATTTTATAAGTAGTCCATCACTTAGGGCAGGTCAATAGCGACCGAACCTTTTTTGAATCAAGTCAAACGGACTTGTAGAAGCAAAGTTACAAGCCTTTAAAGTTTTGGAGTCTTTTATGGCCTGGAGACGAAGGCCATCTCCTGGCGAACCTCTAAGTCTGACGCCTTAGCTGATATCAGCAATGAAATTTTCTAAGTCGGTTTCTTACAGAAACTCGGAATTTGGAATGTCCGAAGCTATCATCGGAGCTCAGAGAGACGACCTACCTCTGACAATCGTTCTCCTCTAAATGACAAGTCTCTCTCGGGTTCCCTAGCTTATATAGTGTGTGGCGATCAGCTGATGACGTAACACCCATCATCCAAACACTAAAAAACCCGTCTATCTCCGGTTCTAGTGCTCCGATTGAGCTGGAAATACACCGTTTCCATGTAGAATTTGACGCTGAATCCGAATCTGGCCTCCGTTTTCCCATCCGATGCTTCGTTTTGGCTCTACAGTAGGCAGCCATCGCAAAAATTCTAACTCGTTTTTCCGAAAAATGTTGAAAATTTTTCTCGCCGATTGACTTGAAACTCTCCGATTGACATGAAACTCATCATACAGATAAAGAATTTCACGCTGATTCCAAATCTGAAATCCGTTTTCCCATCCGATGCTTCGTTTCGAAGCTAGAGCCCAAAACGTCCCAAATTCTAACTCTGTCGTTTTTCGCCAATGTCCCAAAATCTTAAATGGCGTCTCACATCTAAACGAAGACAGATAGGAACAAGCCGATTCTTTCACTGAATTTGTCTCACTCTTAGCTTTCAAACGAGCTATGGCACGACAAAATCCGTCCACTGGAAGTCAAAATCGAAGCAAGCTGTCCAGAGGGGGGGGGGAGTCAGCGAAATTTTTCTCTCCGATTGACATGAAACTCACCATACCGATAGAGAATTTCACGCTGAATCCAAATCTGAAATCCGTTTTCTCATCCGATGCTTCGTTTTGGCGCTACACACCAAAACGTCCCAAATTCTAACTCTGTCGTTTTTCGCCAATGTCCCAAAATCTTAAATGGCGTCTCACATCTAAACGAAGACAGATAGGAACAAGCCGATCCTTTCAGTGAATTTGTCTCACTCTTAGCTTTCAAACGAGCTATGGCACGACAAAATCCGTCCACTGGAAGCCAAAATCGAAGCAAGCTGTCCAGAGGGGGGGGGGAATCAGCGAAATTTTTCTTGCCGATTGCCTTGAAACTCACCATACCGATAGAGAATTTCACGCTGATTCCAAATCTGAAATCCGTTTTCTCATCCGATGCTTCGTTTTGGCGCTACACACCAAAACGTCCCAAATTCTAACTCTGTCGTTTTTCGCCAATGTCCCAAAATCTTAAATGGCGTCTCACATCTAAACGAAGACAGATAGGAACAAGCCGATTCTTTCACTGAATTTGTCTCACTCTTAGCTTTCAAACGAGCTATGGCACGACTAAATCCGTCCACTGGAAGCCAAAATCGAAGCGAGCTGTCCAGAGGGGGGGGTCAGTGAAAATTTTTTCTCTCCGATTGAGCTGGAAATACACCATTTCCATGTAGAATTTGACGCTGAATCCGAATCTGGCCTCCGTTTTCCCATCCGATGCTTCGTTTTGGCTCTACAGTAGGCAGCCATCGCAAAAATTCTAACTCTGTCGTTTTTTCGAAAAATGTTGAAAATTTTTTCTCGCCGATTGCCTTGAAACTCACCATACAGATAGAGAATTTCACGCTGATTCCAAATCTGAAATCCGTTTTCTCATCCGATGGTTCGTTTTGGCGCTACACACCAAAACGTCCCAAATTCTAACTCTGTCGTTTTTCGCAATGTCCCAAAATCTTAAATGGCGTCTCACATCTAAACGAAGACAGATAGGAACAAGCCGATTCTTTCACTGAATTTGTCTCACTCTTAGCTTTCAAACGAGCTATGGCACGACTAAATCCGTCCACTGGAAGCCAAAATCGAAGCGAGCTGTCCAGAGGGGGGGGGGACGTCAGCGAAAATTTTTTCTCTCCGATTGACTTGAAACTCACCCTACCGATGCAGAATTTCACGCTGAATCCGAATCTGGCCTCCGTTTTCTCATCCGATGGTTTGTTTTGGCGCTACACACCAAAACGTCCCAAATTCTAACTCTGTTAAAATTTTGAAGAAAACTTTTTCTCGCCGATTGCCTTGAAACTCACCCTACCGATGCAGAATTTCACGCTGAATCCGAATCTGGCAGCCATTTCACCATCCACGACAACCTAGACGGTCGCCCATGTCAACCTAGACGGTCGCCCACGTCAACCTAGATGGTCGCCCACGTTAACCTGGACGGTCGCCCACGTCAACCAGGCGGTCGGACCAACTCACCCGAGTCTCACACTCTGTCGTTGCAGAGGGGGGGGAGTCAGACCCGAAGCACCACGGCGGCCGACCACGACACTCTGTCGTTCCAGAGGGGGGGAGGGGGAGGGGAGGGGAGGGGGGCGCGCTGTGTTTATTATGGACCTTTTATTACTACTCTTCTAATTGTCCGTTAGTCATATCATTCCATACCATCGCCTACAAATCTTTCTCATCATCCACCTGTCATATAAAAGTTTGATCTTAAGTGAATTCTGTCAACACTTGATGAAGGCATTAGAACAAATGCAGAAACATGTTGTCAATTATACATGTATATATGCAGTATGTACTATACAGAAATGTACAGCACGGACGTGTGCTGACTATCACCAATCATTGATGTCATGTACTGAGCACCTTTTAAACATCCACTGTAAATGCTGGTACCGGTATGTTGCTAAGTCCAGTATTTGTAACCTCTCACAAACAAGAACTGTATCATAGTTGACGGATTTCCTCGGGAGGTTCATAATATGAGAAAAACAATAATTTGTCGTTAGTCTCTCCCCAATACTTTTTCCAATATGCGAGTGTTTTGAATAAAAAGGCAGATGTTATGCGCCAGACGTTTCGGGTACCAGCCGTTTTCTCAATGGCAAAAATCTATTAAAATTTTACAAATCGAGTATATATAAGAATTGTTAAAAGCATGATGCCAGTTCGTGACGAAGATTTATGCTGCGACGACATATACTGGCATCATGCTTTTAGCAATTCTTATATATACTCGATTTGTAAAATTTTAATAGATTTTTGCCATTGAGAAAGCGGCTGGTACGCGAAACGTCTGGCGCATAACATCTGCCTTTTTATTCAAAACACTCGCATATTGGAAAAAAGTATTGGGGGAGAGACTAACGACAAATTATTGTTTTTCTCATAGTACTGTATCACTAGTCCCTATCTGTTTGAAAAATCTAAAAAATAAAGAAGCAATATAATCAAAACAATGCTTTAGAACAACTGTTTATTAATCGTTTGCTATATAGGCCTACATACGCAAGATTCTCCTTCTGAATTGGTGCCAATTCCTTTGATGTTATTCAAAACTTCGGTATCACCATTCAAAAAACATGGTCAAAGCTTATTTTCTTCTGGTGTCAATCCATTTAGATCGACATAACAGTGCCTTTAAAATGACATGCAAGTGATTCATGCAATCAATCATGCATGTGAGTTACGTTTGCACAAACTAGCGAAAAACATAGAAAGTGAGAAGATCTGAAGGCATACGAATTTATGCTTTAATTTTCTAATACCGGTATTAGCATATTTCTCTTAAGCCGAACACACACATGACACAAAGCCGACAATTAAGATAGAAGCACTGATATGTGATGGTCATGCTCACCATTGTCAGTTGCGATCTTCATCCTAGAACACCATAATTCGTCATAAATCATATTAATCTCAACAGAGCACAAATGGGCTTTTGACTTTCTGACTTACATGTACATTTGTGTAGGTAGATGAATACTGTCTAGATCAGGGGTGCGCAACCTGCGGCTGTAGCAGAGGCAAAGTGCGGCCGTGACAGTGAGAAGTAAATGAAAAAGAATATTATACATGTATATTGCAAATGCTTCCGGAGTTCAAGGCAATCGAAAACAATCGGAGCTATAGTAGCATGATAGTCAACTTGTAACTGTCGAACACCTTTATGCCCATGCAGCTTGGAAAAATGCGTCCCCGCAGGCGCGATGAAGGCGTTCAAGCAGTTCGATAACTCATGAATATAATATTTTAGGGAAGTTGCATTCATGTGCATTCATGGCTAGAGTCATAAGCTAAAAGAAACAAAAGGGACAATTGTAGTTTACTCGAATTGTTCGCGCGCGTTAGCTTCAATTACATGGCCTGAATAAGGATGCCTGCTAGATCACCGGCCCTGTGATGAATAAATGAATGAATTTTGTATGGCTCGCGATTCCTTTATGAATTATTACAGTAGCTTAGTAAAGTGTTTTCTCCTTCGGTTGCCCTTACAAAAACATGCTTTCAGATTTTCAAGTGCCAATAACACCTTAAGCTTAAAATCTTTTCGGGTCAAAAATGGCCGTCGGTCGTATATGGGTTAACTTGCTAACTTATTCTTTACGAAGCATGCCTTTATGCGATTTTCACTGCGTCATTCATCAGGGAAAGCTAATTTGAGTGGTGGAATATATAAAGGATTGGCTATTGACCTAGTTGTTTGCACACATACTAAGTGCGGTCGTGATTCTTTCGGCCTTCGAAATGGCGGCCGAAAAATGTAAAAGGTTGCGCACCCCTGGTCTAGATCATGAGTAAAGATATAGAAAATAGTATACAGGAGATCTGCACAACATGAAAACAGAGACTGAATAAAAAGTTCGAAATCTCAATAATCAGAGGTGTTTTTAGATTTGCTCAAAACTTTTAGCCAGTCAACAACAACAGTAGGTGACAAGATTGAGAATTGCATGTGATTATGAATTCACAGATGTATTTTTCAACTGAACAGGCAGTGTTGGTTACTCAAGGGGCTGAGACCAATTAAAAATATGTTCATTGGTTGGTTAATCGATCAAAATGATCCAGGCATGAACTAGCAAAATGAAAGCAGTTATCAATTATCAAAAACACAGCATAAATATCGAATAAAATGGTAATGCATTCACGTAAAAACAGCATTTCCTCACTCAGCCTCCCCATACTTAATTATTACTTGGTGCGCATGCATAATACTTTGTAGCTTAAAGTATTTGTTGTCGATCCCAGGGGCGTCGGAACCGGGGTAGCAGCTGCTACCCCTAATTTTGAGTAGGGTAGCAAAGTATGTCATTTGCTACCCCTGAAATACCGATGCACAAGACATCGGAAAAATTCCTGTAAGCAGGTAGATGAGGATTCAGGAATGCATGCTTGTCATCTATCTCGAAACTTTGTCAATTCATCAATCAAATGCAACGTTGGACCTTCTTATCAATTATGATGCCGTTGAGAAGAAGAACACATCCAAGGTCTCTCTCCTAATGGCAAGAGTGCGGAATTCCGTTTTCGAAACTGTCTTTTCAGTCGCGATGCTTGGACCATCAAGATCAAGGAAAGCAATAAAAGTCAACGGTAAGCTTTATATGACTGAATTGTAGTTCATGTAGTTAGATTACTTAACTTTAATTCTTGAAAGAATTAGAAGAAATATCCATCATACGACTAGTTGATTGATTTTTTGCGTGAGATAAGGTCTTTCATTAGAGCTTGCAACTTCGATCAAATCTTGGGATTTGGCCAAATCCCAAAATCCTATCTCGGGATATCGGGATTTGCTCAAATTTATAGTAAGCTAGCATAAACCTCGGTCTACTGAAAGCTGTCATTGTCCTTTTCTGCAGGTGTTCAATGGCTTGCTTGAACAGTCATTGCCAGGCTGAGTGACAACACATTTCAAACACCAAATATCATACACAGCGTTGCTTAGTTTTCTTAATGAACTGATAGCGAGCGAGTAACGCACCATCAATGAAGGCTGAGTGTACTGTCTCAGATTGACTGACTGACGACGACGTCACTCTACATCTTCAGCTAACTAACCGACCTCAGTAACCACTGTTCATTCATAGTCGGCTCGTGCTACTTATTGCTTATTGTTATCATGAAAATGACGCAATTCCCTCTGCTATTCATTGACAAATATTGTCCAATAGTCAATCCGCATTCGAAATCGCGCATCACTCTCATCCTTTATGAACTATCGTCGTGAACTGTGCTCTTTTCTTTCACCGATTGTTAATGTACCTAAATCGCTATGAATCTTGAATCTTTTTTGTATATAATCACATAATTTCGCTTCATTAGCATAAAGTAATCCTTCAGTTTGATGAAACACTGCTTTGGATCTTGTTGTTAAGGAAGTCATTCGCGAATGTAATTTGCTCAGCGATGTTTTACTGGTCGTAAAAGATGCAAGTAAAAGTAAAATCATAAGAGAATCATCAAAGCGACGAACATTGTATGAGACTGTTCTTGAAGACGACGAGGAAAGACCCTTGCATCTTCTGGCTGCTTGTCCTACTCGATGGGTTGTTCGAGTCAAGGCAATGCAACGATTTTTTGGACAACCTTGATAGAGTGAAAGCAACTGTTAATGAACTAACAGCCTCAAAGGGGAGCACCAGACAAGAGCACCAGCACCAGAGCAAAGGGGACATCGAAGAACTGACTCATCGGATAAGAATCTGAAAGTATCTTATTTCGAAGCCATAGATCTGGTAACAGCAGAACTGAAAAGACGATTCCATCAGCCAGATTTTGAAACATTAACTAATTTCGAAAGTGTTCTTCATAGAAGAGACAAAAGTGTCAATGAGTTGAAATCAATTTTGCCTGTTCACCACACTGACTTCAATCTAGAGTTTTTAGCTGCACAGCTACGAATGCTGTCGTCTTTCTTGAAGACGGAAAATGTGGATGATCCAACACAAGCTTCAGCGTTGCTGAAGCATTTAGCCAAACAGCCGAAAGCCGTTAGGATTTTGCTTTCGGAGGTAATTAAACTCATTCAGATAATCATCACCATACCAGCGTCAGCCTCATCTGCTGAAAGGACATTTAGTGCCTTGCGCCGCCTAAAGTCTGAGTACCGATGTACTATGACTCAATCACGCCTAACTCACTTGATTCTTCTTCATGTATTTAAACATCAGACCATGGAATTGAGCATTTCCTCTATTATGAGAGAGCTTGCTTCCCGTACTCCCGAGAGGAAAGCTCGATTTGGCAACGGTGTGTGGTGAGATGTAATGAACTAAAGGTGTACATAAGCTTCATTTACATGATGCTAGATTTTAGAATCAAAAATTACATGTCGGGCCGAAGTGTATCGATCTGGTTTTGCATTGACCAGCAGAAAGTGAAGTAGCAGTTGCCATAAATTGTACCTACATGTCACGTCAAAACCGAACCATCGGATATTTGTAAGTAGTCAAGCTTTGTGACGTCTCTCAAAACTAGGTTTACAATTTTTATGAATGGGAAAATTTTGAGACACATTTGTATTTAATAGGCTGACATTGTTTATATCGTATAGGTTGACATTACTAAATGCTATGCAGTATAGTGGCGGCTGGGTACTTAGTAGTTCTTTGAATGCTCAGAATTATTTTCATCAAATGTTGCCTTAGTAGACCTACCTTCACAAAATGAAGTTTAGATAGAAATGTCAGTATAGCTGGATTAATCATTGAATTTCAGCGCATCTAACACTTTTGGAAACAGTTTTCATCGTGATATTGTCGTTCAGACGATTCATTGCCATGCTCACCATACATAATCATGTTTATAAATTTGTTACATTGCTTGCAGCCTGCACACGTGCATGCGTGTAGTTTTTATGAGTTTGAGTGAAATATACTCTTTGATTTCTTACTTTTGACTTTTGAGTTACATCATCCCACAAATGAAACGTGTAGTACATATGCATGCATGAGAATTATGTCACAAGTCTACTGTGCGCCCATGTGAATAAAATTAGTCTTGTTAGCCTCGCTAAATCTGAAATATTCGGGCGATGGTGGCCTATTAAAAATCGAAGGGTTGTCCATGAAAAAAAATTTGCTACCCCTAGTAAAAAATCGTTCCGACGCCCATGGTCGATCCACTCATTCAAGGTTCCTGCAACGTTAGCCTTATCACCTGAAATATTGGTGACTCAGTGCAAGTCTTGATGATGCAAGTGATGTCTTGACTCTTTGAATTCGATTACCCTTGGACTGCTTACTAATCAAACACCGAAATAATGGTCCCGTCTCGTCAACGTGAAATTTGCACATAAGTAAAATGAAAACTATATTTGAAGAAAATGCTGCTGAAAGCATCACTAGTGGTTAAATAAGACATTTGTGCACAAAACATAGATTTTAAATGATGAAGCATTGATTGACTTGGTTTTAGAAAATGCTTAATAGCGTTATTAAGTATTAAGTATTCGCAATTATAAACTTGATTAATGCTTTTTACGCTGTCTTTTACTTTAGTTGAAGAGTCTTTGGAACAATTTTCACTTACCTGTTGTCAAAAAGTTGATGAGTTATATTAATCAATCAAGGGTTATCAGGCAGGTTTTTATTTATAAATGAAATGAAATGTGATTCTTCTCTCTTTTCAATCAATTTAAAACTGAAAGTCGAAACGAATTCGATATTTTGGATGTATGCTTTACGGAAACAGTCTTAAAAAACGTCGCATTACTCAATATTTTTGTTACTCTGATGACACTCTCTGACCACACTTAGGCATAGTATTTTAACACTGAACAATCTAATACACAATATTCTCCATCGGCGGCGATATGAGCTCTTGTTAGGGGGGCCAAATCAGGTCATTTAATTTTGACGATGTACATTAGATTCATAGTAAGCATACAGTAGGTAGTGTGTCAACTCAAAAAAATTTCAGCATACAGTGAAAATTTCATATCAAAAGATTCAGTTTTTTGTGGAGATTGCGTTCATGCGGCCTAAACAAATATTTGTTCAAATTTTAAAAAGCTGAATTTTTGGAAATTGCATGTATTCCTGTGTTTATGTACTATCGACTTCCAACCTCAAACTTCAATATATAAGTAGCATGAAAATTTTAGGATGTCAAAAGGAATGAAAATATAATATATAGTATCCTAATTAATCGGAGACCAAGCTGACTATGAAGGAAATTTCATGAGCCGGATTTTAATGCAAGTCTTCATACAAAAGTTGAGATGCTACTCTCCTTCTTGACTTAAATTTCAAATTTGCTAACTTAGTAGATCTACCCTAGCTCATGCAGTTATTTTCCACCAGGCTAAATGTATCTGCTAAGTTAAGCATATTGTCTAAATCATTGACTGCATCCTACGGGCTATAGAAATTACAATATGAAATTGAATTATAAATGGTTAGAATCATATGTATTTAGAATTTAATTTCTCATATTTAGTTGTGGATTGATGCAATTTTCTACAGTTATATGATTTTATGATTCACACGGTCAATTCCCCGGTGCCTTCTTCAAAACCATAGAGTAGGGATATATAGGTAGAGTGTCGACTCAAAAAAGTATCTGTATACAGTAAAATTTTTTATGTGAAAAGATTCAGTTTTTTGCGGAGAATACGTTCCGTGGTCCAAAAAATTATTTGAGCACTTTCGAAAAAAGTCAAAATTTTGCAAATTTAAATACTACCGAGATGACTCTTTCCTATATAAGTAGTATGAAATAAGCTGGATATCAAAAGGAATGAATATTTGCTAATAAACATCCTTACTAAGCGGAAATTAAGCTGATTATCATGGGAATTTCATGATCCGCATTATAATAGAAGTCCATGAAAAAATCGCGATACCATAATTCGTGCTTTCTTGGCTGAAATTTCTAGTTTTTATTTCAATTTTGATCGGCTGATTTTATGATTTTATGATTCACTAAATTCATGTTTCATTTCTTGAATCTGAATGGTGACGTGGGCCCATTTACATCTTTCAAAGTTGATTGAAATCATTGTCTTTGATTATGTTATTTTGCTCTACCAGTATCAGGTTACTTATGATATGATCTCGCTTAAGAAGATTCTCTCGAGATTCATCATGAAAGCAATAGCAGGTCGAGTTGCTAATTTAACAAACACTACCTCTCCAAGGCTGTCATGACACGGACGATCTGCAAAATAATATCATTTCCTTCTGCATTACTGTCATGATCATTCAATGCCGTGGTAATTTCTGCAAAACTGCAATAAAATTGCATGTCTCACATCTGGTGACAATACCACCTGTATCTCCATTGAGTTCATTTAATAAAATCGAAAGTGTATACACATTGGGGATTTAATAAATGCGGAGTCACCACTCTACCTGATATATTTACTCTATGTTCAAAACTGCAACAATTTGCATGTCTCATATTTGGCACTGGATACAACTCGAGTTCATTAATATGATATGATCGAAAATGCATGCACATTGGGGATTTAATTAATACTGAGTTGCTACTCTACCTGATATACTTACTCTATGACTAGGTTACAATCAGGGGTGTAGTGGGACCGGAACGCACCGGAACGGCGTTCCGGTAATTAGGATTTGACCGGATTTGACCGGAACGCGCGTTCCGGTATTTATCTCGAGATGGAATAATCAGTTACGAGCATTGTTATTCTATTGTCACCTGTACTATTGTCATTCTATCAATTTTTTAAGGTTTATTACCCTGATGGATTTAACCTAATCCCACACATCTACGGTTAAATGCTAATAATGTTGCAAATTTCAGCTCAATAGTGTCTTGGAGTGGCTCATTGTTTTGCAAGTTTACCTTTTCTCATCAGTCTGCATCAGTGCATGCGCCTTGATCCTGTGTGAGCGTGCGTTCACACAAACACGAATACTCGTCTCATCTGAACGATAAGTTTCCAAATTTTTGGCTTCGGGCAGCCAATGGTGCAGCCGGTGTGACGTCGATCGACCTCAACGAGGTAAGCTGGCAAGTGAGATGTCGCCAAGGATTGGTGCCTTATGAATGAAGTGAAGCCTTTCACTGATCATTTTTTCGACATTCCCAACGTCTATCTAGTGCTCTTTAGCTAGTGATACAGTGCTTCTATTTTATATTATCGATCACATCATCAGCTCGTCATACAACGCTTCTGCTATACGTGTATTATATACTGTACATGAATGATGTACGCGTGATTCAGAGACACTCGTCCCACTATATGCCGTATTATCTGCTGAATAAGTTTGCTACTTGTAGCCTATTCACGTACATTCGAATTCCATTGTCTCAGGCTAAACTCGTAAATTGGTGAGAGGGAGAAGCTTCCTGAAGCATGTAAATAAGTCAGTGTGTGAGTCGGGCTGTGCTGTAGGCCAATATTGTGTATCATGGTTATGTAGGTCTAATTAGAAAGTAGCGTATAGTTAACGGCACTTTTCGGGTTTCCCCCCCCCACATTTGATATCAACATTCACAAGTATTGTACGGTATTTATGAAAGAGATTCTCTAGCTGTCACTACCACTTTCGTTCTTGAACACCATTACCTAGAGAGCTGAGAAAGCAAACTTTTAGGTTCTGCAAGAAGTATGCAGTCCTCCTGCGTTGTAGTTCATTGTAGACAACAATCCCTTGAAGTTCGTGATCACAGTTAAATGAATAAGTCGCGCTCGCATCTCATATTCCTATCAATATCTATTGAGCCAATCCTTCATGCAAATGATACTTTATTGTGGTTATGTACGTACAATCTTTAACGCCTTGGGTTACGGTTGGGGATAGGGAATCCTGCGTGATTTATGCTGATAGACAAATGTGGGGGGGGGGAACCCGAAAAGTGCCTAGTTAACTTGATTACTGTTACTCCTTTTTATTTCTCGGCCGCTGGGGCGGATCCTAGGGGTGTTCACCGGGTGCTCGGGAACCTATGCTCAAATTTTTGAAATCTCCCTCTAAATGACAGTTTAGCAATTTTTATTTAGCAAGTTTATATATATATAAGTTTTTATATTAGCAAGTTTTTATTTTAGCAACTATGACTGACCATTCTCAATCATATTGAGATGAACTCCAGGGTCTCCCTTGGTCGCCCTGAGAGGGCGGGGAACCTATGCTCAATTTTTTGAAATCTCCCTCTAGATGACTTATTTTACGATTATTTCACCAAAATGATTTATATGTTGCCATTCTCTATCATGGCCATCTTTCCTAATGATATCTTAAAAATTTTCAGATGCTGCCACCTATAAAGAAAGCGCCGCAGTCTAAGCTGTCTTTTCTGACACCTGTCTCGAGTGCCTCAACTGCCGCTTCCGCCAACGCCAACCCTGTCTCGAGTGCCTCAACTGCCGCCTCCGCCAACGCCAACCCTGTCTCGAGTGCCTCAACTGCCGCCTCCGCCAACGCCAACCCTGTCTCGTGTGCCTCAACTGCCGCCTCCACTTGCGTTGATACATCATCATCATGGCCAAATGTTTATTCGGCTGAGATGTGGGAAGAGAAGGTGAAGGCCTATCCATGGTTGATATGCCAAGATGGCAAATTAGGCTGTTCGGTCTGCCGGATTATTGGTCATATGGGAGGTCATCAAATTCGAGGCCCTGGTGTTTCGAAGGCATGGGCCAATTCGGAAGTGACGTTCAATGGCAAAGAGCGTCGGCAGCAGCTGTCTTCTTTACGAAAGAAGATAAAGGAGCACTTGGAGTCTCAAGCCCACAAAATACGTGAAAATATACATGATACTTCAAGAAGTAAAACGATGGATAAAGCGATCGATAAGCTAAACGCGGTAGAGTTGCAACACACCGAAAAAGTGCTGCGCACAGCGTACTACATAGCGAAAAACGATCGGCCTTACTCAGACCATCCTCATCTACTACAGCTGCAAAGGTTGAATGGCGTCGACATCGAATTGGCTTGCGGTCAAGATGGACGGCCACTCAAATGATTGATCATGTCGCAGCGGAAATGAAAGCAAAAGTTTGTCGACAGATACAAACCAGGAGGCGAAACTGGCGATTTTGATTGACGAGAGTACGCTCATCGACAAGTCGGTTCTTATCATTTACTTGAACACAGAAGTTGGAGAGAATGTGGTGGAATTCTTCTTCCTTGATTTGGTAGAACTCCCAAATCAGGATGCAAAGTCTATTCTTGATTCGCTCCTAGAAACAACTTGCCTCCTATGGATTTGATGAGCATACCCTCAAGAGAAACCTCTTGGCCTTTGCAGCGACGGTGCAAGTGTGATGGTGGGGAAAAATCTGGCGTTGCCACAAGGATGAAGCACCTGTTCCCTGAAATTGTCCTGTGGCACTGCTTAAACCACAGACTGGAGCTAGCAGTTAGCGATGCCATTAAAAACATTCAGGCAATCAATCACTTCCAGGCGTTCGTAGAAAAGTTGTATTCTATCTACATATGTCTCCCAAGAATGTTCGGCCTTGGAGGAGTGCTCTCTAAGTCTGGGAAAGCAAATGTTGAAAATTGGAAAGATATTCTCAGTTCGATGGGTTGCCAGCTCTTTCCGAACAGTGCAGGCCGTCTGGCATTCGTTCGATGCCCTACATAAGCATTTCAAGAGTCAATCTGGAGATGTTTACAAGGGTCTGCAACGAAATTGGCTTCACCAGAGTTCTTGGAAGACTTGGCTCTCATATACGACACCCTATTCGGAATAAAAGAACTGTCGGAAATGCTGCAAAAGAGAGCAACCAGTCTTGACAAAGCCGACAAAATGATCCATCGATGCTTGTAATGAAGGTAAAGACTGGTACAAAAACCCTGGAGTATATGGTATATGTCAAAGAAGGTGTGCACTTGTGTGTCCAACTGACATCGAACAAACGGCACTTCCAAATCAATAGACAACAGTTTCTGGACAGTCTCATTGAGAGCATGTCGTCCAGAATGAACTCCAACGAAAACAAACTGATGGCACAAATTCGGCTGCTAAACAGCGACAACTGGCCGACAGAAATCCAGCCTGGATTCGGGCATGAAGAAATCCGAGCCTTGGCACACCGTCTACACCTTCCACCAGTATTGACGGCAAACGCATTCGACGACTACGTTGAAAATATCGGGCGACGAGCACCTGGCGAAATTCAAAAGGTGATAAACAGACTCCAGGTTGTACCCTCCAGCACTGCTGAATGTGAGAGAGGATTCAGTGCCATGAACCTCATCAGCACGGACTGTCGCTCCAGTTTGACTGTGTCGCATTTGTCATCACTGATGTTGTGAAAATTCAGGGCCCTCCTCTCGGCGTGTGGAATTCGACGGACTACGCCAGAAGTTGGCTGCGAAACCACCGGAGCGCAGATGACAAACGCATACGATCAGCAAAGGAGACTCATCAAGACACATGTGAATCTGCATTGTGGGTTTTTTTGTAAATGCTGTCTTTTGCAATGTGTCGACTTCCGTCTACTCGTACATTGAAAATCCCCCCTTGTTTATCCCTTGTGATACATGTAGTTTAAACAATTTGGAAAGATGAATTAGTGAAATATCAATTTGTATAATAGGCCTATATTTTCTTCGTATCATGGACAGTTTTGCTAAACCATTCACATGCTATTGCATTTTTGTTATCGATCGTGCAGCATTAACTGAGCTCATTGATTAGCTGCAAGTTGCAGTCCTGTTACCACGTTTGACTATATCATTTGTTTCAGTCATCTGTTCAGAGTTTACTCCTGTTTTCATTGAAGTATACAAATTTCAAACGAATAAGAACTGCAGATTTTTGCTTGCAAATATGACATAAGATTTTCATGGAATCAGCGTTCCGGTACAAAATTTTTTACCACTACACCCCTGGTTACAATGTGTCAACAGAAGAATTCCGAACTTCTTGAGCTCAATGGTACAAAACAGAGCGCGATTATGAAACCAGGTCTTTAAAATCAGCTTTAGAACACTAGTTTAAAAGCCATTTTTGTCCTTTTAAAAATGCAACCATTAAATTGATAATGGAAGCACTATCTCATTTAGGAAAGTATAGCGGACGGCAGTTGTGCTTTACGTTAATGTGACGTGTAGCCTACTATATGAGGTAGTGAATATCATCGTATGAATGAGCAATTGTAGTGAAATCAAATCCATCACAAGCTATTAAAGGACATTCATGAAGGCTGGTAATATTTTGTCAAAGCCAATATTTAGACTATTAGCTACATCATGCAAGCAGAAACCTATATATGTATGTTTGCATATCATTATGAATTGTATGCATGTATCTCGTTGATACACTGGCAGTAAGCCGTGCATTTTTAGACCTTTAGCGTAAATGCAAACATATGACAAAGGTTATGGTTTCGAGTTTGCAATAGGTTCAGTTGCTATCTGTAAATGCAGATAGTCATGACAGCCATTCGAAAAGTTTAACTCAAGAATCAAGAGTACACTTAACCATTCTTCTGTTGATGTGTGCGTGCTAAAAAGGGAACAAATTATCATTATAGTCAGACAACACTTTTTGAGAGCGAGTGCATTGGATAATAATGTCTTCACATCGTAATTGTATGCTACTTTTTCGACAGGTAAAATTTGCTGTTGACAGAAGAATGTGAATAAAATATTGAAGTGAAACATGAATGTTTCAGAAACTGATCGCTATTTCGAAATTCAGAACATCATCTAACTAGTTTAATCTTTTATCTAACTAAACTATACTAGTTTATATATAAAAATTTGCGTTTTGAAGAAGGCAATGATTTGTTACCTAATATGATAGCTAATATTTTAACACAAGTCCTAAGACACAATCCATTGTAGCCAGGGGTGTAGTGGTAAAAAATTTTGTACCGGAACGCTGATTCCATGAAAATCTTATGTCATATTTGCAAGCAAAAATCTGCAGTTCTTATTCGTTTGAAATTTGTATACTTCAATGAAAACAGGAGTAAACTCTGAACAGATGACTGAAACAAATGATATAGTCAAACGTGGTAACAGGACTGCAACTTGCAGCTAATCAATGAGCTCAGTTAATGCTGCACGATCGATAACAAAAATGCAATAGCATGTGAATGGTTTAGCAAAACTGTCCATGATACGAAGAAAATATAGGCCTATTATACAAATTGATATTTCACTAATTCATCTTTCCAAATTGTTTTAAACTACATGTATCACAAGGGATAAACAAGGGGGGATTTTCAATGTACGAGTAGACGGAAGTCGACACATTGCAAAAGACAGCATTTACAAAAAAACCCACAATGCAGATTCACATGTGTCTTGATGAGTCTCCTTTGCTGATCGTATGCGTTTGTCATCTGCGCTCCGGTGGTTTCGCAGCCAACTTCTGGCGTAGTCCGTCGAATTCCACACGGCGAGAGGAGGGCCCTGAATTTTCACAAACATCAGTGATGACAAATGCGACACAGTCAAACTGGAGTGACAGTCCGTGCTGATGAGGTTCATGGCACTGAATCCTCTCTCACATTCAGCAGTGCTGGAGGGTACAACCTGGAGTCTGTTATCACCTTTTGAATTTCGCCAGGTGCTCGTCGCCCGATATTTTCAACGTAGTCGTCGAATGCGTTTGCCGTCAATACTGGTGGAAGGTGTAGACGGTGTGCCAAGGCTCGGATTTCTTCATGCCCGAATCCAGGCTGGATTTCTGTCGGCCAGTTGTCGCTGTTTAGCAGCCGAATTTGTGCCATCAGTTTGTTTTCGTTGGAGTTCATTCTGGACGACATGCTCTCAATGAGACTGTCCAGAAACTGTTGTCTATTGATTTGGAAGTGCCGTTTGTTCGATGTCAGTTGGACACCCATGTGCACACCTTCTTTGACATCTACCATTGCCTCCAGGGTTTTTGTACCAGGCTTTTCCTTCATTACGCGCAATCTCAGGATGCATCGATGGATCATTTTGTCGCTTTGTCAAGACTGGTTGCTCTCTTTTGCAGCATTTCCGACAGTTCTTTTATTCCGAATAGGGTGTCGTATATGAGAGCCAAGTCTTCCAAGAACTCTGGTGAAGCCAATTTCGTTGCCAGACCTTGTAAACATCTCCAGATTGATTCTTTGAAATGCTTATGTAGGGCATCGAACGAATGCCAGACGGCCTGCACTGTTCGGAAAGAGCTGCAACCCATCGAACTGAGAATATCTTTCCAATTTTCAACATTTGCTTTCCCAGACTTAGAGAGCACTCCTCCAAGGCACGAACATTCTTGGAGACATACTGTAGATAGAATACAACTTTTCTACGAACGCCTGGAAGTGATTGATTGCCTGAATGTTTTTAATGGCATCGCTAACTGCTAGCTCCAGTCTGTGGTTTAAGCAGTGCCACAGGACAATTTCAGGGAACAGGTGCTTCATCCTTGTGGCAACGCCAGATTTTCTCCCCACCATCACACTTGCACCGTCGCTGGCAAAGGCCAAGAGGTTTTCTCTTGAGGTACTGCTCATCAAATCCATAGGAGGCAAGTGTTTCTAGGAGCGAATCAAGAATAGACTTTGCATCCTGATTTGGGAGTTCTACCAAATCAAGGAAGAAGAATTCCACCACATTCTCTCCAACTTCTGTGTTCAAGTAAATGATAAGAACCGACTTGTCGATGAGCGTACTCTCGTCAATCAAAATCGCCAGTTTCGCCTCCTGGCTTTGTATCTGTCGACAAACTTTTGCTTTCATTTCCGCTGCGACATGATCAATCATTTGAGTGGCCGTCCATCTTGACCGCAAGCCAATTACGATGTCGACGCCATTCAACCTTTGCAGCTGTAGTAGTTGAGGATGGTCTGAGTAAGGCCGATCGTTTTTTCGCTATGTAGTACGCTGTGCGCAAGCACTTTTTCGGTGTGTTGCAACTCTACCGCGTTTAGCTTATCGATCGCTTTATCCATCGTTTTACTTCTTGAAGTATCATGTATATTTTCACGTATTTTGTGGCTTGAGACTCCAAGTGCTCCTTTATCTTCTTTCGTAAAGAAGACAGCTGCTGCCGACGCTCTTTGCCATTGAACGTCACTTCGAATTGGCCCATGCCTTCGAAACACCAGGGCCTCGAATTTGATGACCTCCATATGACCAATAAATCGGCAGACGAACAGCCTAATTTGCCATCTTGGCATATCAACCATGGATAGGCCTTCACCTTCTCTTCCCACATCTCAGCCGAATAAACATTTGGCCATGATGATGATGTATCAACGCAAGTGGAGGCGGCAGTTGAGGCACTCGAGACAGGGTTGGCGTTGGCGGAGGCGGCAGTTGAGGCACTCGAGACAGGGTTGGCGTTGGCGGAGGCGGCAGTTGAGGCACTCGAGACAGGGTTGGCGTTGGCGGAGGCGGCAGTTGAGCACTCGAGACAGGTGTCAGAAAAAGACAGCTTAGACTGCGGCGCTTTCTTTATAGGTGCAGCATCTGAAAATTTTTAAGATATCATTAGGAAAGATGGCCATGATAGAGAATGGCAACATATAAATCATTTTGGTGAAATAATCGTAAAATAAGTCATCTAGAGGGAGATTTCAAAAAATTGAGCATAGGTTCCCCGCCCTCTCAGGGCGACCAGGGAGACCCTGGAGTTCATCTCAATATGATTGAGAATGGTCAGTCATAGTTGCTAAAATAAAAACTTGCTAATATAAAAACTTATATATATATAAACTTGCTAAATAAAAATTGCTAAACTGTCATTTAGAGGGAGATTTCAAAAATTTGAGCATAGGTTCCCGAGCACCCGGTGAACACCCTAGGATCCGCCCCAGCGGCCGAGAAATAAAAAGGAGTAACAGTAATCAAGTTAACTAGGCACTTTTCGGGTTCCCCCCCCCACATTTGTCTATCAGCATAAATCACGCAGGATTCCCTATCCCCAACCGTAACCCAAGGCTTAAAGATTGTATGTACATAACCACAATAAAATATCATTTGCATGAAGGATTGGCTCAATAGATATTGATAGGAATATGAGATGCGAGCGCGACTTATTCATTTAACTGTGATCACGAACTTCAAGGGATTGTTGTCTACAATGAACTACAACGCAGGAGGACTGCATACTTCTTGCAGAACCTAAAAAGTTTGCTTTCTCAGCTCTCTAGGTAATGGTGTTCAAGAACGAAAGTGGTATGACAGCTAGAGAATCTCTTTCATAAATACCGTACAATACTTGTGAATGTTGATATCAAATGTGGGGGGGGGAAACCCGAAAAGTGCCGTTAACTATACGCTACTTTCTAATTAGACCTACATAACCATGATACACAATATTGGCCTACAGCACAGCCCGACTCACACACTGACTTATTTACATGCTTCAGGAAGCTTCTCCCTCTCACCAATTTACGAAGTTTAGCCTGAGACAATGGAATTCGAATGTACGTGAATAGGCTACAAGTAGCAAACTTATTCACAGATAATACGGCATATAGTGGGACGAGTGTCTCTGAATCACGCGTACATCATTCATGTACAGTATATAATACACGATATAGCAGAAGCGTTGTATGACGAGCTGATGATGTGATCGATAATATAAAATAGAAGCACTGTATCACTAGCTAAAGAGCACTAGATAGACGTTGGAATGTCGAAAAAATGATCAGTGAAAGGCTTCACTTCATTCATAAGGCACCAATCCTTGGCGACATCTCACTTGCCAGCTTACCTCGTTGAGGTCGATCGACGTCACACCGGCTGCACCATTGGCTGCCCGAAGCCAAAAATTTGGAAACTTATCGTTCAGATGAGACGAGTATTCGTGTTTGTGTGAACGCACGCTCACACAGGTTCAAGGCGCATGCACTGATGCAGACTGATGCGAAAAGGTAAACTTGCAAAACAATGAGCCACTCCAAGACACTATTGAGCTGAAATTTGCAACATTATTAGCATTTAACCGTAGATGTGTGGGATTAGGTTAAATCCATCAGGGTAATAAACCTTAAAAAATTGATAGAATGACAATAGTACAGGTGACAATAGAATAACAATGCTCGTAACTGATTATTCCATCTCGAGATAAATACCGGAACGCGCGTTCCGGTCAAATCCGGTCAAATCCTAATTACCGGAACGCCGTTCCGGTGCGTTCCGGTCCCACTACACCCCTGATTGTAGCGGTATTGAAACAAATGAGCCCTCTCCTCCTTGCAATTTTAGACGATTAAAAATGCCTCCCTTTGGAAAAGATTGTTGCACTTATTGCTGCATTTATAAAGTCGAACTGTAGTCAAATCTCGTATAGCGTGAATTATTTATTAGCTAGTGCCATTACTCAATTATATAGAGACTAAAGTAACAAAATCAAATCATTTAGGATAAAACGTTGGAATCGAAAAATGGATTAATGTTGCATCTCCTTTCAGGGCTTTCTTTACTCGGATAACAGCAGATAAAGACAGAGATTATTACAAGAGCGTCACAATTTCCTGTATGAAAACACTTTTGAACGTGACCGCTTTGCGTGTTTGCTACTGAAACATTGAATGTCTTAATCTGTGAACATATGTTGAACATGTATTCACCAGATTAACAAGTATATAAGAAAACCGATTGGGATTAGAGATAAGCTAGGGACCCGGATTAGGATATATAATCGAGATGTAGGCATAGGGAGACTCTTTTTGACTGTGTGACTGTGGCTGTTGTATTGTTGTCAACCCTTTCGCAAGATTTTTAAAAGAATTTAAATAATAATTCTTAGAATTTTGATAATAATTTAAATAATAAATGATCTTAATAATAAGAATTTAGAATTTTAAAAGCAGAAATCAGAGTCACACTATGTAAAACTTGTGAATTGCTTTTATCAGTTGCTACACATTGAGCATCCACATGCACAGAGTACAAATTAATCGGGATTGATAATACTATAAGTTTTTCTCGGGATAGAAATTGAAATCACGTTCATTCCATAGGATCATTGGTCTTAATAACAATGTAACAATTTATGTGCCTTTTGCCATTTCTCCCCACAATGTCAAAAAGTGCTTTAAGGAAACTCTGTCTATATTTTGCCAAACTTTGATTGGTCAATCATTTTTTGACCGGTTAACCTGTTCCTAGATAGCATGTCTTAGCCCTGTTGAAGGTGACAACAAAGTGGAAATCAAGGTGTTATTCAATTATAATTCAAGGATATTTACCTTCACAAAAAGGATGAAACTCACTTACACGATGATGATTATCACATGGAACATCATTCCACAAATATTTGTCGTAACCTCCATCATAAAATCCTGAATATCGCATAAATTCAGTGCATTCTTCAAATGCATTATTCGGTTCGTGAGGTCGGTAATATGTAAACGGACATTTCATTGTGAAATCTTATAAGAGGCAATTGTTGTTTGAACGGTCAAAAACTCCAATCCAGAACTTTGAAGCGAGAAATGAATTCCAGTTCATCAGATGCTTTTTCGGCAAACTGGGGATCACTGTATTGGTCACAAAATCATTTTCCATTTTGTTATCCGGACTCCATAGATACATTCCAAGCCTCCCACAGCTTTCTTTGGTTTGAGTATATCTTCCAATTACTGATGGTATAAAGACGTACAAATGATCTTTGAATGTCCATTTCAAATTAGCTTCATTTTCAATTGTTCGCATCATTAATCCATCTGACGATTGGGGAGGTAAGCATGCTGTGGAATGCAGGACACAGCTCATATTTTGGGAGTCAAAGATCAGTGAACGGCAGTTACCGACGGCAATGCATTTTATGGCACAGTCAAATTTTGATCGGACATTCGAATGACTGATGGTATTATCTTCACATGATGCCGGCTGTCCGAGCTTGAGAAACAATGGATCGACATTCGAAAAGAAAGTTTCAGACAGACTGTCCCCTGGTACCAATGTTGCCAAGAGGATGAGTACAGATATGTAAGCCATTGTCTTAGAATATCCACATCTGCTTGTGATTTACTAATGTAATAATAACTGCTATATCACTTTCCATTGGTTCGTTGAAATTCTCTTGTCGGCCAATTGAAATATCAGTAAAAGTAGAAAATTCAGAATATTTTCTCTTCTCACTGTATTTTCATGCTATCACATGATGTTCTGGATGTATTGCCGCTAAGATATATTCCTTCAGAAAGGTCCGTAGATTGGAATTGATTCTTCTTACAAAATACATTTCAGTTGAGGTTCAAACGCAAAAATTATTCATAACGCAGTTTTTTCAGAGCATGTCAATTCTTACTAAAAACTATTACTCCTCGGGCAGTTGTTCCTGCAGATAATTTATCTTGATTATCATTTCTTCCTTGTGCTACTATGTGAATGTGACTTCTCATGAGTGTTCTAAGAATAATACAAAACATCATTGAGACAAAGAAACAAAATAGACAACCCGCTTTTATTAGGCCGAGTGTTTTAATAAAATAGTGACGGTGAAATATATGTATAAGTACAACCCAACGCTAGCTTCAAGCAAGTTTGTCAGGCCTTAGCTGTCAATACAATTTAACTAATTTCTCAATTATCATTTTTTTCATTTGATGTCTCCTAATGGCGATGTCATAGGAAGCAAAGAGAGGCAATCAAATTGAGAATTTTAATGTCACACAGCTCTAGGCGAGTAACCGAAATTCAGGGATTCTTTTATTCACAACTGTAGGATTCGCATTCGCTTTTTCTGTGGTTTCGCGACAATCGCAAAATGATTCCATGGCATGTGATGCATACTGATTTTCTTGAAATGTTGATTGGCCAATGACGCAGAAATTTGATAATTTGATTCCACCAAATAATCGGCTAGATTGATTTATATCCATATTTGAGAGAAGCCGAAAAACCGTGATGTTCGGTAAAGTTAGTCTATTCAGGCAAGGCCTTTCGACCGGCACAGCCAGCCATCATCAGGCGAATGAGACATTATTCATGTCACAAATCAGAGCACAAATCATACAGTCAATGAAATGCCGCATAGATATTGTACTAACAATATGATGTAATGAGTTTAGTGCTACTACTGATATGCTAGGAAAGTAATGAGTAAGAAAAGGAGAAAAAGAAAAAGTTAAGAAAACCACAAGTCACTGAGGTTGTGCTTAGTGCGGTTAGATGAGGCAAACGTCTTAGACCACCAGGCCTCCTTCACAATCATCTTTCTCCAGCTCGTGTCTCTGTCAATTATCTTCATGCCACTGAAATTTATCTGGTTTGAAGAGTCGACAGCATGTTGGGCAACTTCAGAGCGCATGACGTCGACCTCTCGCACTGCTC
Source organism: Prostheceraeus crozeri (assembly GCA_907163375.1). Classification (NCBI taxonomy): domain Eukaryota; kingdom Metazoa; phylum Platyhelminthes; order Polycladida; family Euryleptidae; genus Prostheceraeus; species Prostheceraeus crozeri. The sequence continues at coordinate 32,118 of CAJQUW010009246.1, forward strand.
TTACGTGTTCCTTCCTTCGTTCCTCCAAAGTACGCCCGGATTCTCCCACATAGGTCCATTCACAATCTCTCGACCCACACGGAAGTTGGTAAACGATGCCCAGCTTGGTGGCTGGGGGAGGCCGCTTCCTCACCAAACAGGACTGCAGAGTAGTGACTGGCTTCATATAATTGACAGAGACACGAGCTGGAGAAAGATGATTGTGAAGGAGGCCTGGTGGTCTAAGACGTTTGCCTCATCTAACCGCACTAAGCACAACCTCAGTGACTTGTGGTTTTCTTAACTTTTTCTTTTTCTCCTTTTCTTACTCATTACTTTCCTAGCATATCAGTAGTAGCACTAAACTCATTACATCATATTGTTAGTACAATATCTATGCGGCATTTCATTGACTGTATGATTTGTGCTCTGATTTGTGACATGAATAATGTCTCATTCGCCTGATGATGGCTGGCTGTGCCGGTCGAAAGGCCTTGTAGTCCGGGAGCCAGCGTGAAGTTGTGCAGGGAACGAGGTAGTACGCAAAACTTTCACATAGCATAGTACACCTCTAACCTACTGCAAAACTTCGCGTCTGCCGGATTAGATTATTTGCTCTTAAGAAAATAGAGAGGATAACATAATCCTATGTATTTTCCACATGGTAACAATGTGTGAAATTTCGGGTGTTGACTCACATTTTTTCGATTGGGTTGCCATAATCAAAAGTTACACAAAATTGGTATTTTGTTGAACTGGTTATTATAGAAATCATCTACAGATCATGATCTTTCAAATGATTTATCATTCAGTGACAGAGGATGAAGTAAAGTGTACAAACAGGCACTTTTCGTTGGTGTAACTGCAAATTTTAACACTGAAATTTCAGGAAAATTTGTGTGATATACTTTAAACGAAAAGTGCCTGTTTGTACACGTTACTTAAATACTCTCTGTCATGAATGATAAATCATTTGAAAGATCATGATCTGTAGATGAGTTTCTATAAATAACCAGTTTCAACAAAATACCAATTTGTGTAACGTTTTGATGAGCAAAAATTCGAAAAAATGGAGTCATACCACCTGAAATGTCACAAATTTTGATACCATTGGAAATACATGGATTGTTGTTTATCCTCTCTATTTCTTAAGAGCAAATGATCTAATCCGGCAGACGCGAAGTTTTGTTAGTAGGTTGGAGGATTGTACTATGGCTATGTGAGAAAAGTTTTGCGTACTACTCGTTCCCTGCACAATCTTCTCCGCTGGCTCGGACTA